>DWKW01001349.1:0-12902 GCA_018250115.1 Doberes anticus | reverse complement strand
AAAGGTAGTTTTAGCTCATGGAAATCCATATCTATAACCTATTTATGTTCGAAGTCTTATCTGAGGACGTAAGTGGATGCGTTGCTACATTTTCCCTCTTAACCCATACCTTTCGAAGCAAAATACAGCAGCGCCAACATTGCTGCTTTACGGTAGAAATAGGTGGTGCCGCTCTTCAATCATTTATCTCTGTATCTTAACTAATACGCGTTGGAGCAGAGTTATGTTCAAATTATCATCAAGATGTGAGGAGAGATGGAGGCTAGCAGTGGGACTTAAAGTAGGTGGTTCAAGAGATTGTTAATATGACGAAATCATTTTCAGATGTAAAGAGATGATTTAATATTCTACAATGGCGTATTGAGGCTTAGTAATTAATAAATAATATGGGTAAGTCAAGCGTTACTCTGAGTAAATTTCCCACAAATCTGTGGCTTGGATGTAACTGACATTAATGTGGGTTAACGTACGCACACGAAAGAAACGTATTTGTTATCCTATTGTTGTCAGCTGCCTAATTTTTAACCGTAGTTAAAATCTACCCAGTAGTTTCACGTGATGTGCGGATAATATAAATTTTTCATTAATTTTAATTTGGTTCAGTAGTGTAGTTACAGTTCATAAGAGACATAAGACAGAGAAACAAGAGACATGTGATATGAAACATTTGAAGATACTTTGTACATAGGTAATTAACATAGTAAAATAAATTATAATGACTTCATATTAATCGCTTTTATAATATGACACGTTGTGTGTAGAATAAAATCTGTCAGCTATGAAATTTGTATTCATTTTGTTTTATTAATGGTTTTCCCGCTAGTAAGGACTGCGATGTGTACCGTATATTATTATAACGCTCTTTTGACTGAAGCGTAGCAAAACAGTTACGTAGGAAATTTTTTGTTATTTACAAAAAAAAACCTTTGCATTTACCTCTTTTAACTTGAACATAAGGTTCAACAACAAACAAAGCCACAATAAATCGATTTGAAACTGCCAAGATACGGATGTAGCACCAATGCATCTAAGATATTCGCTACAGTGAAGAGTTCATTAATCAAGGGTTCAGCTAAAGACAAGCGGAATAGCATTCGACCTCGCCACTTGACCACAAATCAGCGGTGGAATGTAACTGACGCCTTGATGTTGGCACCACTGACACGCCTCCGTTTGTTTGTTTCTGAGTTATTAATTAACTGTCGATATTTACTACACTTGTAAAATGCAATCTAATTCACAGCAGGCATTACTTTGGTAAAAATATTTATCTTTAAAATTGTACCTAACACATTTGAAGTAAATAATAAAAAGGCTTAGTCAGATTTATCTCATATGTATTCACGTCTTGTAGTCATATCTTTTTTTCTATTCTTTGAATAAAGTTAAAGCTTCTCTTTGTATATTTCTTAAAATTCATTTGGGAAAATTTCAGAAAATAAATAAATTGTTTACAACGGTTCAACATAAAACTAACAAAATTTTGCACGCAATGAATTTGACTCATCCCGTTATAAGCGAATCGATGGGACAGGAATTTTAATTAGAATTTAGGCTATCAAAATGACAGCAAAAACTCGTTGGAGGCAATGTGCAGGCCGGTCGCTGTGAGCCGGACACACCCATTCCATGTCTGGTGCGGCTACCCCGCTTGTCCCCTCTCGTCACCGCTGTGTGTATTACCTAATTTAATTTGTACTGCCCACAATTTATGGCATGCAGAAGAGCCGTCCGCCTGTTTGTCACCCATATTTGAATGCGTATGTTACGGACAACGCCACATAAACGCCGCAAACAGGAGCCACCCTTGAACGGTTTCAGTTATTGAAAAGTGAATATAAAATTGAATTTTATTTGGACGAATATTGCGGTATGCGAGAGTAAATATCGTGACTGTAGCCTAAAGCAATTTGAAGCGGGCGGTCCAGCGGTCTTTGTTGCATATCGGGCGGTAATAGAATTTGGTCCGCTTTTTGCGCGGTCGCCTGGTCGGTTCGTGTAGCCGCGTAATGGCGGGCTCGCTTGCCTTTGTAACAGCATCTAAATCTGCCTGCACTATGTATCCGCCTGGTTATGGTATACGATTACGTTGGTTGTTGTATCTCTTCGCTGATTTAAATTTCATTATCCCGGTTATTACATTTGTGAAACTTAAAACGTTATGTTGCCTAGTGAAATATTGTATTGTGGATGTAATACGTATTCGTTGGAAGGTGGGAATTTCTGTAAGCAAAAGCGTCATAGAATTTTATGTAAATACCATATTATTAACAAATGTATAAAAGGAACATTTAAAAAACAATAATAAATACAGGATACTCACTCTCAGAGATAAAAAATTACATAATCAATATTCAAATAGAAATTCTTATAATTTTTCTAGAAACAAATTATTTACATACAAACATATACAAATGCCCTGGAAGAGATAAAATACTTTGTTTTACTCTAAAGGAAATGTAGTGAATGTATATAAAGCAAACGATATCCGCTATACTCGTTACTCCTTGGATTTAAATTGGGAGTTGTCCCCATAAAACAAGCTCGACCAGCGCAACGGTTGAGTATGCTAAGCCATCTAAGCTTTCGATTAAACTACTGATATATAGAGCTTAGCGACCGCATTGCGAAAAATTTTTATTTACATTTACCTAATTTTTTAATTTTATTTTCTATCTACACTGATAAACCTGTGACGACACGATTCTGTATTAAATATAATAATGAGTTCGATTATAGTGATGTCGCTCTTCTAAGTATGTATGTATATTTGTCGATTTACGTGTCTGTCCGATTGTCTGTCTTATTAGACATGTTCATATTTGAATTAATATTAAGATTCCAACCTCAACAGTTCGAAATTATATACCTAGTGCTATGCACTAAATGTTTGATGAAAATCGGGTTGCTATGACTGAAATTGTCTATTCACCCTTATATTGAAGTTCTGGCTTTTACAATACACAGGAGATAATGACAGAAGTCAGTCAGAATTTTGATAGTGGTAGAGTCTTATGTCGAAGGCTCGTATGTGGCACCACCACCGCTCCATCTACAAATTTATGTAAGCAGCGGTGTGAGAACTGCTGTATTTCGGTTTGAAAGGTGTAGTTAGGCAGAAAATACTGGTCCAGACTGGACAGAAAAAAATAGTCCGCAGGAGTAGCAACGCATCCACATATAACCTCAGATAAGACTTCCATCCAAGTCAAGGTTTGATATGGATGTCCATGGGCTGCAGTGACCACTTTACATCAGGTGACCTGCATGTTCGTTTGCTATTTTGTTAATATAAAAAAGTCAATTGAATTATTGTAGTAGAAAATTTACCACGTTGCGGGTAGTGTGACATAATATTTAAAAAGTTTTTTATTATCTCACTTTTACGTTTTTGTCAACTCGATTAAACTTTGCTAACGGTTTTAACTCACTTCCCGATGAGCCAGAGACCAGAAACACAGCTCTGACTCTGTAAAGTAAACTCTGGCTCTGTGAAAATGTAATAAAGCAGCGAAAGAATGTCCATTTCAAAGCCGTGGTGTTCTAATAAGATAAGGAAAATGGTAATACAATATGGAAAATGTAAGTTCCATAATATGAGAACAATTTTGGAACAATTATTTACCGTAAACTTGCCTAAGTAGTAGAACAAAATGATACAAGCGAGTTAATTATATACTTAACAAATCGTATTCATAATATTTTTTTGTTTGTTTTAAATTGAATAAAATTTACATTCATTTCGTCGTAATTCGTGAAACGTGGAGACTGGGGAATAAAAGAAAGAGCAAAGTACAACACTTCAACATAATAAGCTGCCCAAACTTTAGATTAAACCAGTGATATATAGTTTAAAAACCGCGTTGTTAAAAACTTTAGTTCGTTTTGTCTGTATGCGTTTCGACGTGCGGCTGCGAATACAGACTGTTCACACATGTTGCGGTGAAAGCGGATGCCGTAAATCCATTTCTAACTTGACTTCACTGACCAAGTCCAGGCTTCTATGCTGACCAAGAATATTGTAGAGACATGAATGAAAAAACATTTCAATATAACGTTTCATATTCAAAATCCCTACACTGGGTTTTTTTGTGTCATGGGTGACATGGATACGAACAGAGACTCTCAGTCCCGGTCCAGAAATCTAAATTCATCATTTAAAATTCTTCCCCGTTGGTGATAATATCCATGAGCCTCAGAATGGCATGGGCCATACGGGACTCAATTTTTTATACAAGACTAAACTTCCACCCTGCACGTGTTCGCGCTGCATATGAGTAACATATAGATTTTAATAGATCAGCCGTAATCGTCATTATTTTATAATCATAACCGCTCATACTACAGAGAGACCACGTTCGAGAGAGAGTTCGACTGAACTGCATCTAAAATAAAAATATGCTCTACTGGTTCTGACATATTTTAAACTTACAGACACGGCATCTTTATAATTTTGTACTAGTGACTAGTAGTTAAGGATAAACAAATTTAAGAGAAAAAAGGGTTACAAAATTCATACAGTTCTTTCAGTTATAGAGAAATCAATTATAAAGTTACGGATTGTAAATATTTTTCCTCGGCCCGTCACTATTTATTTTTACGTTCGTCAGTGTAGAGATTGTGGACATATCGTATGTTGTGATTCAGCGAACATGGTAAATCCGTTTCTCTCTTGACGTCAGTGGTTTTTGACACAAAGATATCGTTCGCAATTGGATTGTTTCTTTGTACTTTTGCGTGCATATTATTTCTTTGTACCGTTGTAAATATTTGTGAATGGACACATACATGTATGTCTCGATTATTTATCGTCGAATACTTTTGACGGTTCTGTAATCGAGTTAAAGTAGAAATCAAGTGGATTTTTTACCCACCAAAGAAAGAGAAATTACGATAATTAAAAGTAATAATAATTAAGGATTTAGAAATCTATCTCTAATCTCTATGCATGTTTTTGCCATTGTCCTTCCAGTGTCCTCCGATTATTTTTCAATGTGCAATTGTCATAGGCCACATTTTTTTGCTATAAGTTAAATATGTCTACGAGAAGTAAAATAAAAACATGAGACTAAATATAATTTCCAGCAGTCGAGTTTCCGTTTTTAATTCTACACTGAATATAGCTGTATAAGTTGTTTTCAATTATGTGCACAAATTATATTATGTCGAATCATGTGACCCCATTTATTCGAATTCAAATCTCAATATTATGGGCGCCGGTCGCCTCTCAGAGGTTAGAGGGTTTTTAGGCCATAGTCCACGAAGCTGGCCAAGTGTGGATTGGCGGATTTCGAATGCCTTTCAGAACATTATGGAGATCTCTCAGGCATGCAGGATTCATCACGATGTTTTCCTTCACCAATAAAGCGACAATTAATTTGTAATACGCAGATAATTGAGAAATAATTATAAATAAAAATTTTAGAAAATTAGGGGTGCTTGTCGTGAACTCTGACGCACCGCAAGGGAAGGTCGAGATTCTAAACCAAACATACTCAAAGGCAAAGACTGCACTATGGAAGGAACCTTCTTATTTCTGAACGGAGCGCCGTGCCTTCATTAGTCGGAGATAAATATTATTGTCGATTATTTCTATTTCACTTTTAAAAACCCTTATAGTTACAACTCTATAGATAAAGAATGCAGGATCTACGAGATTAAATGGCCTACTCAGGCTCTAAACTTCAAATAGAACTAGTGATAACTAAAGGCGCCATTGTGTAAAAACTTTTGCTCGTTTTGTCGGTGCCCGTTTGCTCGCTCAGTATGTCGCGGTGCAGGCGAACACCGTAAATCCATTCCTAACTCGACTTTAGTGGCCGAGCGTTGCGTCGTGTCGCCGCTGTTTCAACGCTTTACGCTTGAATATCGTTCCCCGGTGAAATGTTCATATGTGCCATTATATTAGTTGCGTTCGGAATTGTCCACTCGCTGGGTGAGCTGGCTCATTAACAAGTTTTGTGTGTATTGCACTGCACGCTTCGATTCCTTTCTCTGTATTTTTTTATTGTTTTCATTATTTTCTGCATTATAAAATTGTAACGGGGCCGTTTTTATAAATTGACGATATTTTTTTCACTCATATAAACTATTCAGACCTTTCTGAACACAAATGTTTGTCTGCCTGTATGTATGTTTATTCATCAATCATGCAAACACTGCTGAATAGTTTTGAATAATTATTTTACAGTTTAAATACTTGTACGACATGTTTGAACGAAATCATTAACAGTCGAACATTAGATACAGATTGACTTCTCTGTAGTATACACCGTTAAATACGGGAGGTCGATTAAAATGGTTAATCTTTACCGATATATATAAATGCATCATTATGCAGCGTCGCGATCAATGACCTTTCCTAGGTTAGTTAGACTTAAGTGCTGCGATAAGTTTGAGTAAGATCGGTGCAGTAGAAGTAGAGATACAGCTTGACCCTTTTGAAGTATGCATAATATACCTACTTAAAAGGTAATTTAATTAACATGGAATTTTTAGCCATACCTAATATTTTTGAAAAAGGTTTGCAAAGGGTTGCGGACGTTATTCTAGTTTTCATAAATATGAAACTTACAAGCAGGTGATGTATTGTGTCTAATAGTAAATGTCTTACTGTCTTACTTAAAAGGCTTACTGTCACAATGGATTTAAAAATCATGTTACAAGAAAGTTAATATACCCGAATTACATAATCAGAAATATTTCTTGATCATTTCTTATTATTTTTAACCAAAATTATTTCGTAAGTGTAAAATTTTGTTTCACGTGTTTTTAATCCCACTTTTGCCTTTGTCTCTTGCGAATGTATTACTGAACGTACGACCCGCCGATAGCATTTAACTCTTTGTGCCGAATAAACATGAACCTGCAGTTCATTTCATCACAGAAGGCACTCCGCCTTTGTCCATCTGTCACCTGGCACTAAATAAACAACTTTCATCCTTAGGGTGTCATTTTAATGAGAAATAATGAAGTTCCCGACCCCTCACCCGACGTTTTGTTAGGCTAAGAGTCTTATTTGTATTAGTTAGCAAGTGTTTTTTTACAGTTCACTCATTATTTTTCACTGGCTTTCCCTTTTTTTGTGTAGGAGTCCCAAAAGTTTCAAAAATATTCCTTGAAATAGAACTTCTTAAGGTTAAAAGAAGTTCTAGATGTTTTTGCTTTGATTATGAAACTTTAAGAAAACATTTCCTTCTTACAACCTATTATTATTTATTTATTATTTTTCATATTGTCTAATTCCATAAATAATTATCTTCATTGACTCATATATCACGTTTTAGTATTCGCAGTATAATTACTAGGCCGTTAATAAGCCGGAACATTGAAGCCATATAATCAAAGTCAGAGTAAATCGTTACGGAATGAAAAACGGGACATGGAATAGACGCATATTTTACGCATTTTCTCCCTTTTAAACGGTCGTAAAAACGCCTTAGAATGTAAGCAAGCTTGCTTATAGCTACAAGCAGCTAGCCTGTGGCCTGTCAAAGAGGATAGTAGAAATATGAATTACGAGCAGTTTAATGACTACTTTAACGCTTTCAATGTGCTTTATGAATAATGAAATTAGTTGCTTATTCCGTTCTTGAGTTTCGTGCCTAGGACTTAATAAGCTTTATGAGTTACGAGTCGCTCGTTAAATGTCCCACCAGTCTTTCTGTTTAGACCGTAATCAAAGATTGTAAATTTTATTGTCGGCATTTTTTGCTAAGGGCATTCATTTATAAAGCACGTTTTTTTCATACTGATGAGAGATTTTTGGAAGGGTATCACTGATTTAGCTGGGATCCTACGATAGAGAGATAGATGTATCACACTAATACTATCGGAAGAAGGTAGGCTAACAGAAAATCGTAATTGTTTATATTTATTTATCCTAGTAGTATCTAATCGTTTGTATTTTAGTCACCTAATCCACAATCACTGGAGACTAAAATTACGTTTGAAGTACTGGACGGAGCAGTGCCACCAAAACGCTAGTCGGTTTTAAAGACAGACTCCACGTTTCACATAGAACGTGAGCTGTTTCCAGAGCAGGACGAACACTCTAATATTAAAAACTCTACAAATCCTCTCTAGTCGCCTCTTTCCTTTATTAGTATTATTTAAAAATTATCTAACATCATGTATGTATGTGCGAATATGTGTAGCTCTGGGTTAAAGGACTGAGTTAGATAATCACTAATGAACGAAACCCTATTCAGTTTTAAGTTTTCCTCTTAACAAAAACCGACTCAAGTATTGAAAATTATCATAAAAGAAGATGGCTACTCAATGGTTTAGTTGATTTTTTTGATCAAAAAAAATCAATAGCGCAATGGATAGCGAAACCGTTGTCTGAACTCCAAGGGATTTTTTTGTGGCTGGCTCTTTGTCAACGATACCTAGTATATAAGTATGCATCAAGCCGATGATCCGGTTAAAGAAAAACACCTTTACGAATTTTGCATAGTTGTCAATGTAAATTATGTTTTTTTATGTAATATTTTTGTTCATTTGTAGGTATACTGTATTATAATGAACTTAATTTCAACACAAAATCTGCATACCTTAAAAGATAAATAAGGTTTGTCCTATCGTCTCTATAAAATCTTTGTAATAAAATCTTTACTTGTGCGAATAAATGATTTTGTTTTATTTTCTCTACGCTAAAAAAAAAAAAAATTTGGTATCTCCAGCTATAAAAATTGGTTAATTTAATGAGACCCATGTATATTTTAGGAGCACTCTAGGATAATGCAAATCTCACCTGGATCGGTAGGTTTTGTAGTTAGAAGTAAATCTGCTTCGATCGTCATTAAAGTCGTTACTTGAAATTATTAATTTTCGTTTAAATATAATCATAATATTGAATCCTGACTTACGTCAAAGTAATCTAAGATCTTTTTCATTACGTTTATTGAATGACACTTATATGCCTAAGTGTAGGATCGTATAGAGGCTGCTGAGGTCATCTGAATGATATTTAGCGTAATTTAGATCAAGTAGCTCTTGACTCACTTACCACTATTTATTATAATTATACATTGCAATGTTTTAGTATCACTAAGATGTAGTTCGCTTACCATTCTCTCTAGTCCAGTAGTTGATCGCTTTTGGCGATGCCTCGACGTGACACTGTAATGTGACGTCTGTTGCGGTTGGCGCACCGACGAGTTGATTTGGCACCTGCACCAGTGGATGGACTGGGAATAAAAATAGAGCGTCAGTTTTTTATAGGATTACGCTAGTTTACGTTTGATACATCAATTTTTTAAAATGTCAAATTGCTGTAAATAACACAATGCCTTTACAAAAATGCCTTTACAGCTTCATAGGCCTCTGTTTGCGACGCAGGGAGCTCAGAAGAATTAAAGAGAGTCCTACCACTACCAGGTAGCAGAAGTCTAGATCCTGGACAGAAATCCGCAGCCGGAATCTTATTTCCAACACAAGAAAAAGAGGGCTATGGGACTGACTTGAGAGCACGACCTACAGTACGGTAATGGTATGGAAGTCATTCAGTCCGTGTGGCAGTCACAGCAGGCCTAGTGTAAAGCTAAGTCTGAAATAATTCAAAGTTCACGGTTAAGTCTGGCTTGGTGGACTTCACACGCCTTTCAGAACATCAAGAGACCATTAAAACAAGTGATAATTGATTTTTAATACACACATTACATTGAAAAATCAGAAGTGCTTGCTGGGAACCACCCGCTGCACGCCACGGCATTCTTAACCGGCAATATTTTGTATGGTTGATTTGGCGATTTATTCTCGTGGCATGCATTAGATTGTAGTAGAGTGTGGTAATTAAATAGTGGTGGTCTCATGTTGAAGGCTCGGCTGCGGCGGCATCACCGTTGCAGATATTCTGCTGCAGTATGAGCACTGCTGTTATTGGTCATGAACACAAAAATCCGAACATGCTATTTCCCGCACACTACGTAAGTATAAGTTAACCTATCTGTATACTCGGAGTAGTAAAGTTGATAAAACATTTATTTTAAAGCTCCAGGCTACAGTAAAGCATACCTTTGCTCCGACTAGCTTCTGTTTGTTAGCAGTTTTAAATAGTTTAAGCCTGGCGCAGAGGGAGCTAATCGAATTCCATGTGGTCTGCCAAGAGGATCGGCATTAATCGGAACAAGTAACAAATTTTACCGTGAAGTGGTATGTTGTGTAGTTTTCAGTTTTATTTATTTATTGAATCTAAGCAAACAGGCAGACATGTCACCTGATAAGTGGTCACCGTCGCCTATAGATACGAATAACACCAGAGGAGCTGCCAATGCTTTGCTGGTTTGGAAGAAGAGCTCTTTTAGCGCCATTTTTTAAGAACCCCATGTTATAACGGAAATGCCTCGGGAAGAAGGTCGTTCCATAGCTTGCATGTATGTGGCAAAAACGCACGTTTGAATCGAACCGTGGAGGATCGCTACCAGTCTAGATGGCGGGGATGGAACCACAATACTATTGGTATACGCAATTTGTTTTTAATTCGTAAATATAGTTTTTTTTATGTTACATAAGTATTAATCGAGCATGCATGCCTTCTGATTTTAAGCGGTAGCTGTAACCATGGAAGTTCACCTTTAATTTTATCAGAGTACGTACGTTGTCGCTATTGAGGACTATTCTTTAGTTGGAAGATTAATAAAGTCTGCCAACCACATCTTTTGAGACTAAAACAATTTCTGAGCACAGTTGCATTTTAAGGCATGTTGCGTCACCACATATTGAGTTCTTGTGTACGTGTATTGAGCAAATATTGTGAGAACCGCTGTTCTCACACAGTTTTTGTTCAGTCTTAATTTTTAGCCACAGTTGCATTTTAGACCATTTTGCTTAACCACATATTGGGTTCTTGATGCATTTTTGAATGATCATGTTTTTGTCTAATAAATAGATACTTATAAAGTAGCATATACCTAATATATTTAGGATGGTAGTAGATACTTATTACTGCTGAAAAGCTGCTTCTTTGGCATATTGATTACCTACTTACTTGCGTATGTATTGTACTTGTATTGTATTGGTACTTGTATACCAGCTTTTATTCGGTTTGAAGGATTTGGTTATAAAAAGTACGCTAGAGGAGTTCAAACTTGGTTCTGAAGAGCAGCAACACATCCACGTATCTACAATCTCAGATCATAGGACTTCGGTCATATTTGGTGTTGGGTTTAGATGTCCATAGTCTGCAGTAACCACTTAACATCAGGTGGCCTGCATGCGTGTTTGCTTCTATTATACTTTAATAATAAAAAAATTAGGTGAGAGTGACGGTTAGAAAGGCAGATAGACTCCGATTTGATCCTTTTTCAGTTATAGCCAACATTATAATACAAGCGATTTTTGAGCCAAATTTCATCGCAATTCTTCAAAATCTGAAGTCTGATATTGGAATAATTTTTTTCATGAAAACGACACATTCACAATCGATCCTTGATGAAGTGAAATTGAAAATGTATGTTTTTCTTAAAATTCGACAGTATGATCAACTTGAATAGAATTTTTTACTGAAATCTACTTGAAAACCAGGCTTCGTATCTATTATAAAACCACATGTAATATAAGGAGGCTATGGTGCACTTGTTAAGATTATTTTGCCACAAAAATTAAACCAACTTTTGTCATTCCGAGGGGGAAACTTAACATCAAATGGATGAATGGGATTTGTCGGTTAATTAAAAAGAGAATACGGTATTGAAATCAACCACGAGGCTTCCAAATGCAGTATGAATGGTTTTTTTAAGACTAATTTTTGTTTACGCCTGTGTTTGAATTAACGTTAATGTACCGACAACAAAGTATGCGTGAATAAACACAAAAAAAAAATCTTTCCAAATTTTGATAAAAGGATTAATATTGTAATATGACAGCAATTCATATTATGTCTGCTGGTGGATATCGGTATTTTCTAATTACTATTTCATGATATAGATTAGTGGCCTAGTCGTCTGTTGGGTTTTTATAAAGCGCTCGTTGGCCTACCTTGTGTACCGATTTCGAGGTATTTATCGTTAACAAACCGGACCAGGACTTAGCATGTCTTCCGAAAGACAAGAAAAATAAAATTTGTTAACATCAGTCACCCATCCAACACCTAACCTCACTCGATTTAACTTTGTAAATCATTCACTATAATATGTACATATACGGCAGTTGCTGTAGAAATACCTAGAAAACACACAGATGGGCCGTCTCATAAAGTATTGTTTAACATGTATGTATCATTAACCCATTATTGTCCCACTGCTGGGCACGGGTCTTTTCTCAGAGATGGGAGAGTTAGGCCATAATCCACCGCGCTAGCGAACTGCCGATTGGCGGACTTCACATGCCTTTGCGAACGTTATAGATAACTCTCAGGCATGCAGGTTTCCTCACCATGTTTTTCTTCACCCTAAAAGCGAGCGATAATTAATTCATAATACGCACATAATTAAAAAAAAATTGAATACATAATATTTCGAGAAATAGATGTAAGTGCCGGGATTTTAACCTCGACCCACCATAGCGGGTTCGAGATACTTAACCACTAGGCTATCACTCGCATGGCAATACAAAAGAAATCGATAGATATAATTTTACCGACTTTGAAGGAGAGCTCTTCTATATCATGTTTATTATTCCTAGACAGAGAAAACCGTTTTAAAAGCTACAAAAACGATTTTGGGAAAACTGTCATCGCGCCAGTTTTCATTACATATTGAACGCCTTTTCATATTTAACAAGAAATATAGTATCACAAATATAAATTTAAGAGTGTTTAGATGTTTTGAATTTCTAGATTTTTATGAAGTCGGGATAATAGTGGTGGTAGAGTCTTATGTCGAAGGCTTGGTACACCTATTTCTGCCGTAAAGCAGCACTGTGAGAATTGCTGTGCTTCGGCTTGAAGGGTGTAGTTAGGC
>DWKW01001348.1:0-12905 GCA_018250115.1 Doberes anticus | reverse complement strand
AGCTAGCAATAGGCGTTAAATAAATAAATGTCAATGTTGTGTTTGTAACTATTAACAATACTAACATAGACTGTAAGTTTATTTGTTACTAACATACTAACAATTTATGGATCTCTGATCTGAAATAAATGATTTATTGTTATTATTATAATGCACTCTTTTTCTCTTTCACATAATTTGATTTTTCTGCCAGTAAATCGTCATAATTCAAATTTCATTGTTCGATTTTTCCTATCAAATTTTATGTGCACGTTGTGGATGTGGATGTTCAGGAAGAGAATACGAAGTACGTCTATTTTCTTATCTGTATAGTAAATCTGTAAAATAAATATAAGTCGGTGCAGTACAATTATTGCATTTTAAACCTTGTTTCCTACTTCCATAACTGCTCCGGTTGTTTACAAAGTATTCCTTAGTGTTTTCCGGTTTAAGAATCCTTATTTCTCATTAGAATAATATAACTCACTTACATGTGAAATATTAATATACATATATAACATGAAATGGCATAACGTACTAATAAAAATATTACAGAAGTTTACACAAAACAAGTATCCGCGGGAGGTTATTATGTTACACGATTATTATGTATAAACTGTAAACATGTGCTGTGAAAGTGACGTGGGACTTTTGTGTCTTGCTGGTCTTCCTCACAAGTATTACAAAAATATTTAAAGGTTGCTTTATTACAAAAATATAAATACTGTTTAATAAAATACCGTTTTCTTATTTACTTTTTAGTAGGAACTGGTAAATAACATTATAAAAGCTTTACTTGTAATACTGGTAGGTTTAAGTACTTCGACTGCTTAGCTACGAGTGCTGCTATCACGACCTATTGGATCTTCAGCATCGATACAAAAAGTGTTAGCGCTGCTTAAATGGGTATGTAGGTACGAGCATATATTGTTTATTACCCACTGATTCATAACTCAACCAAAATAAGTAAGCCGGTCTCTTGTGTCCTCATTTTTTGCCACAAACAACTTCAGAGGGCATTACCCTCTCTCTTTCTCTCGATCGAAAACACCTAGCTTAGAGGCGAACGGCCAAACTACTATAACAAAAAAGTTCTTCTTCGTTACTTTGGAAAGGTCGGTTTATTTAGTTTTGATGAATTACGCCGAATAAAAAGGGCCATGTGCATATAAAGTGTATCCCCCTCTCAATATTCTATAAGTCTTCATTTATATATCAACAAGCTAAAAAACCATTCCTTTAAATACATAATTCATTGCCGCTCCAGTAAATAGGACATACTCGTACTTATTTTGAATGCGCAATAAAACAGCCGTGCCGAATCCACCCACAAGTGCGCATAAATGACTGGAAGCGTCATTCTACTTTGGGTCCGAGGACCTTACCCTAGACATTGGTTGCGCATAGTAAGGTTGTCGCCGGTCATCGGCCGTCCCCGCCCGCGCCCCCGCGACCTCTTTTCGACATAATCCAACAACTTTATAGCGACAACCTTCGCCTACAATCGGCGTACGGGCCTGCTGTCAACCCATTCGGGCAGGTTTATCTAACATAGGCTTGGGAAATTATTGCATTCATTTCAAATTCGAATTGATCTGCTTGTGTTTATCACAATAATAATAAATCAATAGTATTTGTATTATTAAGTGTTCGACGTATTCTTATTATACAAATAATGTTTTTCAACAGTAACGTGAAGGTGAAACATTATGTTCAAGGTTTGAATGTGTAATATAGCCAAATTCTTCCTATATAATTAATATAGCCATATTTCTGTCAATAACTTTAATGCCACGGGCGTACCCAGCTTTCGGCCTATGGAGGGCAAGTCAGGAGTTTCACTAGTTCACGGGGCGAATGCATGGTAAAATGTGTATGAGGCAGAAACGGTCTAAGAATTGCAGGGCAGTAGAGGTCCAAGGGAAGTGGGCGGTTCGCCCATGTGTACTACTAACATTACTTTATTTCGACTTGAAGGGGGTAATAATTAGGTAGTGGCATGGCATTATATGATACCGATTCAGAGAACGTCTTAATTGCTTTACGTACCTTACCCAGGTACATTTGTGCACAACAACTATATGATGATTTAGGAAGAAAAAAAAACTGAATTACTATTAATTATCCTAGTTGACAGAAATCTCGATCTACCGCTCCGGTGAGTCGAAGTTTGAATCTTGGCGCGTACCAAAAATTTTTGGAAATTATTATCAAAATAAATTATTTGAATTTGGTTCATCAATAGTTTTAACGGTGAAGGAAATCATCGTTAGCCAATCTGCTTCTGGTCAGCGTGGTGGACAGGTCAGCATGGCTTAAAACCCTCGCATCTCTGAGAGCTGATCCGTGCAGTGGGACGATAACGGGTTGATAATGATGATGCAGAATAATTTAATATACTTATAAAACAATACTGGAGTCAATTTAAAAAATGCTGATGACTAAAGTCTTAACGCTACCCCGACCCTCGGAATGACTACACGGGGGCTTCCGTGACTGTATCAGTATCGGATATTGCACAATATTTTCTTAATTACCGCGGCGCAATTAGCGCGTTCGTCCGATTTGCTCCAGTTGTTACCGATTAAGTTTTTACAGTGTTCGCCGCGCTAAGTCAAGTTTACAGTTACCTTTAGGCTGTTGCCAAGTTATGGCGAGTTTGGAATATAACGAGATGAAAAATTGTGTGTAATTGATTAGCGACGTTGACTAAGTGTTGCAATCTTCCTAAATTGCGGATCATGCGCACGACATGTTACTTCACCATACTTCAATAAGTTACCTCTGTTTACAATTGTACCCTTGTTCTTCTTAGAAATACCGATGACGACGACAATTAACATTTTGCAAGTTTTAGGACAACTTGCAATTACTGCCTGTATTACATTACATTAAATTTCTTGAGGCTTAACCTTAACCTTATGCTTATAATAATAATCATGAAACGCTGTACGAAGAATCATCGTTTCAATGCTCTTAATACGCATTACAAGTATGGCGAAGACAACTTGTAAAGCTACTCAAATCAAACTGCAATCTAAGTCCAATTGTTTACTGGTGGATAATATCAAAGTAAATGAAAGTAACCGGTTGAAGTCTAATCGAATAAAAGTTTAGAATACATATGTATATGTAAATGATGCAAGGTAGTCAACCTTTATACTACTTTAAAAAAAAATACGAGGTAGCAAATGATTGGGCAGACCATCTGATGTTAAGTGGTCACTGCAGCCTAAAGGGTACCTTCATCATTAAAGAGGAAAACTTATCTGGGGTCGGACGTCGACGCGTTTCGACTAAGAACTGAGTTGGAATGCCTGTCGACTGTATTCTGCCTTGCTCTACCGATTCTTCAAACTGAAACACAGCAGTATTCATACTGCTGCTTTACAGGAGAAATTTGTGCAACGGTTTAATATTATAAGTATTTTGTGAAGATGTTTTATTTCTCAAGCACGTGTTAATCATAGAACGGATATGGTTGAAATTTGGCACACCGATAGACCATTTCCTGGATGTACACATAAGATACTTGTTAATATACATATATTTGTAATTATTGTATAAAATGTTGTCATTATTCCTGTAATGCGATCCCGTAGGATAATACCTATAGCTTAATATTTTGTTACTCCGTCACGCATAAACGACTGAAAAGATTTAAATGAAATAGCTTACAAGTAGGCCATGACTTGAATAAACAAATAAGATAAGTTTTATACATCATTACATTTTTCATAAATATACAAGATTTAATCAAACTTTTGTTTAATTTATAAGATTGTGTGTTTTACGCTTCTAAAGTATTGAAAGTTGGTCCCCTGCCGTCAAACCTTTTACATTTTCTTCAGCTTATTGTATGAAACCTACTCGTGTTATACAGAAATTTAGAATCTACAGCAGATTTTACAAGTTATTTAAATGCAGGCCACTTACGTATTCAGTTCAGTGTATATGTCTCTACTAATATCTGCATATACATTACTTCCGTCGACGCCTGTGGGCGCCCGCATCAATATACGGATATTTTCACAATTACATTTCTTAATTTATTTATGTTTTGTAAAAACAATTATGAGTACAAATTGAAAGCATTATTTTAGTTCAAAATATTTTGAACGCATCAATAACATTAACTTACTTGATACTAATACTGTTTTTGTATTATATTACTGATTGGGTTAGTATTCTGCAATTTAGAATAACGCAAAAAGGAATAGAACTAAAAGAATAATGAAATATTTTTTTAATGTCAACCTCTAATAGTATAATAATGGTATTTGAAAAGGTATTTTATCATAACACCTTTGTGTTGAAATTTAAAAGACAATATGGATTCACGAATCCTAATAACGACAAATGAAAAGTAGTAAGTGTCAACACTAAACCAAGACAAGACAAGACAGAGTTCGACTCGATTAACTAAAGAATTCATATGGATAGTCAAAGCGTGATCAATTTAAAATAATTTAGTTTGGAGTCATACTCGTATGTGACGGTCGGCAAGCAACACCGGATGTGGACCGACACTGGCAGTACTTCCGCCAACCATTGTCGCCTTGAACGTGCACTGTTTGCACTCGCCATCTGGATGTTCCTTTTTTAAGTACATCGCATTTAACTTAAAAATTATCAATGGTTTAGGAAAATTATTAGACTTGCTGTAGAAATTGCCAGCCAATACTAAAACATCAACAGTACAGTCGTTTAAACTTCGTTAAACTAGAATACGTTTTTTAAATTTCAATAAATATGATTTTGCTTTCGAAAACGGCATTACGTATTCAGAGATCAACACAGATGGAAAGTAAAGCCAACAAATATTTATAAAAACTGACAATTCTAAGGTGGGTCCACATTTGTGACAATTCTATGGGTAAAATTCCGTGACTGTTTTAAATATATTGATAAATATAGAAATCTCGGCAAAGGTTAACCATGTGAGCGTTAACAACATATTGAAATCAAATTATTGTTGGTCAGCTATCTTAAACTTGCCAACAGCTTGGTATCGCAAATTTCATTCATATTTAATTATTCATAATGCGTACGGATGCTATAGAGAGATAAAAATATCGACAACACACTGTCTGGGAATGGCTCTTAAGGATGAGGATTTAGGGTATATTCCACTACACTGGCAAGACTCGCCTTGCCTTGCCAAGGTTGCGTCAGGTCTTTTTTTTCATGGTAAAGCAAGTATAACAGTTAACTAATAATTAATATGTAATAATAAGTATCTGTATAACAATAAACCTAAGGCTTAAAGGCTGGACTGTCTGACTCATCATTATAAACCGCTAAATATAGAAATGTAAAATTTCAAAAGTAAACATGTTATTTTTATTTTATAGGCCTAATTAGAGAAGTGATTTCTAAAATTCAACCCCTCAGAGGAAGAAAATGGTGGCAAATCGCTTCTACAAATGACGTAATCCTTTGACAAGAAGCATAATAATAACGACATGGTCACAACCCTGGACCAAATTGAGCGCAATAAGAACTCTGATACAATCACGGACTGTTCCATCCGTCTAAATGTCACAAATGGAGCCCCACTCTTTGGTAATTAATGCACTCTATGTTGCATAAATTACATTTTTTTTTATACACCTACAAACGTTAGATAAAATAACCTTATCGGTAACGTAACATTGAGTTAACACAATTCAAATATCAGCATCGAACAAGAGCATCTTAGGACTCAGTCTACGAAACAGTGAAGTCAGTTTTGCATCATCAATTAACGTGGAGCTATTTTAAGACCAACGGTGACTTTCCGACAACCGTGGCAATCTTTGATTTACTCATTCGCGTATTCAGAAATTGCTGGAGATTTTGTATAAACTTCATAAACATTTTAATTTGTATGTTAAACACATTTAATTTGTTAGAGTAGGTACTTTTTATTACACTTCAAAAGTACGATGTAAAGAAAGCTATAATTTAATTAATTAATTGAAATTGTATTATTTAAATATAACACGTTTGCAATATGAAAAATAAATAAATTAAAACCACCAGTAGTGTACACTACATTATTTTTGAACTGTAGGTACTTATTGGTACTTATTACTTTCAGATTAAAAAAAATAGGCGATATTTTGAAGCAAGTATACAATTTTGTCGGTCGTTACGATTTAGAAATTTATCTTTTAAATTTAGGAATTTTTAGAACATTGTTTTTTTAATATTATAAAGCTTTAGGATGCAGCGGAAACTGCATAAGCGAGAGATCAAGGGATCGCGATCTTTTTTTCGCTTGTAAAGGTTTCTCACTAACTAGAGTTTATAGCTTATAGTTTATGAAAAAATCTGTAGTAAGTTCGACAATTAAGTCGATACATTCGGCCATTCGAATAGAATACGATACAAAAACAATGTTAGTTCTTCGAAATTTAGGAAAACAACAATGTAAGTTCCACGAAATTTACGAATAAGTCGATAACATATTGTTATGTTAAATAAGCTCGATTGTCGCTTATAAAAGTCCAGGCAAGTAGCAGTTAGTTTTCTAACTTACCCAGTTGTCACTCACTCGGGTTTGATCGTATATGAAAATTGTTTAAAATACAGGGATATGGAAAAAGGTACATAAGCGTAACCCATTTCATGATATCATGGTTTGTTTCAAAGTGATTGGGTCGATTGATATTTTGTAGGCACTCGTCAGTATGTGAATATCCTCTCAAAGGTCGACGACTCTACCGCCCAGTTTAAAGCATCATATTTTTATTCAAATAACGAACGTCCATTTGTATTCGCGAAAAGTGTTTCCCATCAATTAGAGGTTTATAAAATTTTCATCTGTTAGTTATCTTTTATGTATGTCAACTAGGAATGTTATTTTTAGGTATATTTTAAACTATTGATTAAACTTGATAATTGAACAGGTTTACCTGTTCAATGTAAAAATAAATCGTTTAATTTCTTATTTAAACTGCTATTTCAAAATGGACATTGGTTACTTACTGTTAAAGACAATGAATGTAACAATGTATTCAACTTTGACCCTACGACGTACATCTTCTTGAGCACTGCCCGTTTGAATTTCACTGTTACAATATCACCAGCTAGTCTGATAGACCAGCCTATTGCAAAAGAGATCTACAAGTTTTATTTTGCCTTCTATCTTCTCTCCATATGTTTATATATCACGATCAACATTATTATGAACCCATTATGATCCCACTGCACGGCACGGCTCTCCGCACCATATTCCCCACGATGGCCAAGTACGAATTGGTGGATTTCACAACCCTTTAAGATCTTTATGGAAAAAAGTAAGGCACGCAGATTTTCTTATAGTTCAATTCAGTGACAAATTAATTGCTAATAAAATCAATTAACAAAACTTAGAATCACAGACCTGATTCGAGAACCGATTCTTAATAACTTGGCCATTTGGTTATAAGTGATAACAGGACCATGTCCGTATATCGCCTATTAAGTGGTGTCGGAATCAGATGTTACTGAAACGATTCAGACAGACACGATCGGTCGAGATAAATTTTAGACAGGTACAGCTTGATCTCACTCTGGCATTTGAGAGGTCAACTAAACTGGTAAATTGATTTCCCATCAACGATAACAAATGACAACAACGACAACGGTGACGGAGACGATTGTATGTATATTTAATGTTATTATATCAAATATATTTTAAAATAAAAACATGAGATGTTTAGTAATGGCGTACGAGTACGGCTTGAAGTGTACATGTTTGTGAGTAACGACAAATTAGCGTCTCGAATGCTACAACACTACGACAGCGAAACCGTGTCACGCACAGCATTAGCACCGACATTTTGTATGGAGGACACAGAACGCATGAATATGCATGCAGTCTTTGTCACACTACTGTCTCGAACTCCATGTACTCGTACATTCGGTACACTTGACACCGGGTGATAAATAACGTCAAAGAAATTAACTTCTTTTTTATATTAAAAGTATAACAAAAGGGCATGCAGGTCACCTGATTTTACTACTCATTGCTACATTGCTACTCCTGAGGACTAAGTTGGAATGTCTCCTGACCAGTGTCTTCTGCTTAATTACACCCTTCAAACCGAAGAACACCAGAGGCCACACTGCTGCTTTACGGCATAAATAGTCTTCGAAATAAGACCCTTCTAACATCAAAACTTCTATCAATTTATACTTATCAATAAATGTGTACTTAAGCCTCCAGTCTAAGTCTCTGCCAGCACCTCAAGTGCATCTACTGTTATTTGACGACTTATACCCCGATAAGTGGAATTCACGTGTTGCTTTGTAGCAGTCTCATAGGTCCCAGCTCATAAGGGTAGCAACGCGTCTTCGGATAACATTAACAACCGATGTGAAGAGATTCAGCCAAACATCCGTCCGGTGTATTCTTCCCAAACACACAGAAACCGAAGCACAGCGAGCGTTGCTATTTTGCAGTAGGCATAGGTGCTACAGGCGTGGTGTGCTACAGTAAACGAGTCTTCGACATGTAAGACGGTGGTACCGTTGATGTATCGTTAAACGTAATAATGAAAAAATTTATATAAATCTGTATCATACTTTACTAAACGCGGTTCTATGACTATCGACGTGTGACGGCCTGTATGGCGCAATAACCGACAAGTGGTCTACCGTTCGGACTGTCCTAGGTTCGATTTGTAGTGTGGCAGAAATTTGAATGACAAATTTAAATTTCTGTAAATGATCTGGGTGTTAATGTTCTTGAATCTGCGTGTGTCCATAGCACCACAAAGACAAGATTATTCCTCCAGGTTAGTGATTTATTTTATTATTTTATCTATACAGTACTTTTTTTTAACGTAAAATATCATTAATTAAGTATTAGTTAAGTACTAACGGTACTGAACAAATGTTACGTGACATACGATTTATAGATAAAATATTAAATATTGTCCAGGTAATGGACATTAGTTTGGTCGTTTGGACCATGTTAAACCAGACATTTTGTATGTTTTATTTATTTGCATTAGTATCGAAGATTTTACCGAAGGTTTTATTTAAATTACAAATCGGCATTAAAGTTTGGAATACAACGCTCCAACAATTTGAAGGATATAGGTACCAGACGTAATGAAATATTTTAGAATACAAAATTAAAAGTGAGTTTACTTTGAAATTAAACCTAGCGTAAGTCCGTAATTTACAAGTAAGTAGCAAACCGAACATTTAAATTGGGTTGTCGAATCCAGATGGTGCAAATGGAACCTCAGTCTTCAGCGGGTGGTAAAATGAAGAGCGGCATTTGCATCATCATTACAGGTTCATCATAGTTCTCCGGAGCATTTGAGCAACTAACGCTTTACGCTTATAGCCCCTCACTGAGATTCGGTGTCGTAGGTATGTATTTATTACGTCTCGTTAAAACCTGTCACATGTTGCTTGATCGGCTTGGTCCCTTCAAAATCTTCAGTATCCAAGGTTAAACTCGTCACACAATCTAAAATTGTATGTTTATTATGAAGAAAATTACAAAGAAGAGCTGTTTTATTTGGTACATTAGGTTAGCCGTTGCACCGTGCCGTTACTCATTTAAGTAGACCGTATACTTGCAAACTATTGCAAAGTAGCGAGTTAAATGAACTCATTAAATCAAGAACTAAGTGTTAGCTACACATACCTATTAAAATAATTTATCATCTTCATAAACAATGAAATCTTTTCCCCTTGGTGTGCAACCCCCTTCCCCCTACCAGTGAAGGCTTACGCCATAATCTGCCCCAAGAAATTGAAGATATTTTAAGGTCAACGAAAAATATAACCAGACATGTGTATAACATGTGTATAATAGTTTTTTTTATAACTTTCCTGTAACTCATTTTTTTAGAACACAGTTGTTTAAAATACGACTAATTATTATGATAGTTACTGATACGTACATAAACTCACGCCTGTTTCCCATTAGGGTAGGCAGAGACCAAACACCTCCAAATGCTACGGTTCATACATACCTGCATATTTCGCTTCTTCGACTGTCATAAATCGTTTAATGTATGCTCTTCGGTTACGGGTACTCCTAATTTGGTCTTAAAGGAAAAACCATTAACCATTAAAGGTAAACCATTAGGTCGCCAATTTGGTCTTTGTAGGTACATCCAGGACGTCCCTGGCCGACACAGCCATTCACTTTTCCCATGTAAATATCTTTCGTTATTCTTCTTTCATTTCGCACTGAACCCAGATGGTTCGCTTTTATTAAAGCCTATAGCGTTTTGTATTTTGGTGCACAAAGTCACATAAAAAAATTAAGATAATGACATTAGAATGAAACTAAATATAATATGGTTATATAGATCCTTTTTGAAGTCAGCAGGAAATTACAAGTTCAATACAAGTACAAAATAAAAATAAAAAACGAGAATTGAGAATTTTGTATTGGTTAAAGTTTTATTCTTTCAATGAGTGTTTCTTACAGATTATAAAATTGATAACATTAATATGGAAGTTCTTGTAAGACAGCTATCGAATGTTTTATACAGACTTATCTTTACATGAAAT
This sequence comes from Doberes anticus, assembly GCA_018250115.1. Lineage (NCBI taxonomy): Eukaryota > Metazoa > Arthropoda > Insecta > Lepidoptera > Hesperiidae > Doberes > Doberes anticus. The sequence goes on along the minus strand of DWKW01001348.1, from coordinate 2,417 downwards.
TCTCGAAGCAGGTGCGAAATCTCGAATCTCAATCATTAGTAAACCAATCAACGCGAACGTACATTTTCGAAATTTTCAACGATGCAGTTCAAAATTTGCTGATGTTATATTAAAATGGACACCTGCAATGCGATCGTTGTTATGATAAAGTTCTACCATATTTTGGTAACAGGCACAGATAGTGCCACAGTACTATCACGTTAAGTATATTAATATTGAAAAGCTGTCAAAATACGACCGAGGCTATAGAGATAAATATATCCTGTGTCGGAATGTCAGTCACGTAAAATTAAATAATAAAAGAACTTTGCAGGTGTCGTCTCAAACTTGCGTATAATGTCGTTTGTAATTAATTTTGTGTACAGCATTTTTTTACAAAAATGTTACATTATTGGGTGCAACAATTAGCCTTATTATCTAAATGCTTGAAACTTGTAAGTAATTTTTTAGCAGTCGAAAATGTTATTATAAAATACTAAAAATATTTGCTCAAATTGCTCTAGGTGCCGATGCGATGATTTCATATTGAGTTTTTAGGGTTTGTATTAGTAAAAGAAGGTAAGAAACAGTTATAAGTAATCCTAAAATCCCGAGAAAAATAATTATTTCGAGAAAATATTTTTTTTTAAGTAGGTCGCTCATCATCACCCCATTATTGTCCCACTGCTGGGAATTGGTCAGCGTGGTGGATTATGGCTTAAATCTCTAAGCGAAGACTCGTACCCAGTAGCGCGATGATAACCACTTGATTACGAATTCAAAATTTAAAATATAATTATAAAATGTATAGAGAACAGACGGCAGGGGCAGAAATAACTTTTCTCGATAGGTTGTTTCGTAATTTGCCCGGCGTTGTCTGTGTCTCGGTCAGGGCCAGTCGGGCGCAGGAGAGAGGGGGTAAGTTCAAGTGAAGAAGGGGGGAGGAGATGTGCGCCGGCGCAGAGCGGAACGCTAGATCGTGCTGCACCGCCGAGCGCGACCGCTAAAGCACTGCGACTATTGCATTGCAACATCGTTGCTTCTGTAACAAGTTTTAGCCCTTCCATGAAAAGTTGTTTCATCGTCTCTCATATATTTTTTAATGGAACCGTGATGAATTTATATGTTGATAACACTGTTCTTAATATCTTTAGAGCTCACACGTCTGGTAGGACACTACTGCTGCTAATATTTCTATCGCAAAGAAGCAGTTTCATGTATCAACGACATAGCAGGCAGATTTGCAGGCAGGCAGTATGGCGTATGGTATGGCGCCGTTCGGAGGGTCCTGGGTTCGATTCCCAGCGGGGCAGACATTTGGATGATGAATTTAGATTTCTGTACCTGGTCTGAGTGTTTGTGTGCTTGTTTCTGTGTGTGTTCAACCACGGCACAGGTTAAATCCTTCTGTGGGACTATGAGTGTGAAACGTTATGTATGTATTATTATTATTAGATATTATTTATGCTAAAACACAAGATGTTCCAACGTAGCGCTCAGACTATGCAACGTTCGAGTAAGCAGGCGTGGCCGCTCTAAGTTGAAGTTAGCGAAGACCTATGAGGTTCGAAATAGATCTTGACCTCGATTAAGATGTCCATGCGAGCACCATATCGCTTCGCAATAGTTATGCTCCTCGTCCCCTCCCACTTCCTATTTCACTTAAATAAAAACAAAATTTTATCGACAAACCGATGTGACCTACAAAGGAACGGGAAAATAAATTAAATAAGCAGACACGCACCTAAAAATAGTATACGTCATTTAAAAAAATCCTGACTATACTCTTTTATAATTGTAAAGGGACACGATATTGTTATATTGATGGTCAATCAAAAATAAAAATCAAAATCAAAATCAAAAATGCTTTATTCATTAAAAACATTATAATACATTATAATATGGTGGTTGAGTGTTATGTCAAAGGCTCGCTTGCGGCGGGACCAACTTCGTACCTTTTTCTGCCGTAAAGCAATAGTGTCAAAACTGCTGTTTCTGTTTTAAGGGAGTAGTTAAGCATAAGGAACTGGACAGGAGATTCCAACTTAGTTCCTTGAAGTAGCAACGCATCCTCAGTACAACCTCAGATAAGACTCCCGTCCTAGTTCAGGTTTGATGTGGATGTCCATGTGCAATGCTCGTTTGTTATTCTGTTAATATTCATAAGTTGATAGTTTTATACATATAAAACATTTTTGAAAAACTTGATGGCATCGACTATTCGAGTATTGGATTATAGAGTGAGTGATAGCCTATTGGTTGAGCATCTCAACCCTGCTATGATGGGTAGAGGTTCAAATCCCGGCACGCACCTCTGTTTCTCGACATATCATCTATTCTTAATTTTCGAAATTATTCATCATCATCATCAACCCATTATTGTCCCACTGCTGAGCACGGGTCTTCTTTCAGAGATGAGAGATTTAAGGCCATAGTCC
>DWKW01001347.1:0-12906 GCA_018250115.1 Doberes anticus | reverse complement strand
ATGCCTCTGAGAACATTGTGGCTCTCAGGTATGCAAGTTTTCTTTAAGGTGTTTTCCTTCACCGTAAAAAGAAGATATAAATAATGTATAATACACACATAATTTCGAATTTTGAATAGGTAATATTTCAAGAAATATTTCAAGAGAACAGTTGTGCGGGAATTTGAATGCCAACCCCCGGAACAAGGATTTTTAACCACTATTACTCAGTATATATTACCACACAATATTAATTGAATTGATAACGATATATACCGGTAGCTTTTCCTTTTAAGTAATTGTCGTACTACTTTTTGTAAAGTTTTATATCTGTCATATGGAAACGTTGAAAAAGGTATCTGGATATACATACATGTACCTAGAAATTATGGATATATATTTCTTTTCATTAGGTACTTTAATATAACGAATATTGTGATTTCTGTGTGCAGAAGTTACAAAGGTGTCCCGATATTTCCCAGTGGAGCTGTTGGCCGAAGGCTCGGCTTCACTTGTTTGTTCTGGCTTATGGCCAAATTTATGGCGTGAAATTGGGCATTGGTTTGGTTTTGTACTTCCTTTCAAATTTATCTTTAAAATTCTATTTAGGATTGTGGAGCGAACAAATCTGTGGTATATGTTTTATTTTTCGCCGCATAAATACGAGTAATCTAAATCCGATGATCTTTTGACAAAAGGATGAAATAGGTTAAGGGAGTCCGTGTTTCTCAAAGTGTTCATTTAAAATAAGAAAGATTTTTATGATTATATAATTATATAATTAATTTGTTAAAATGTGGTTATAGCAAATGTAACAAGTTGTTAGTTATAGTTGTATTATATATGCATATACTATGTATATATATATTATATGTATAAATATATATATTTAGTATACCTAGAATTAGTAACTATGTGATTATAAATTTGTCTCTTATTAAACTCTGCTTTAATTGCTGTTCCAGCTGTTTGTCTATTCCAGCATATCGCTATGTCGAAAGAATTGATCTTTGTCGGTCCTTGGGTGGGTGTTTCATCACCATGATGCAGTTCAAGTAATCTTACAGCATTGGTACAGCATTAAGCAATGGTGGTGCAGTTACTACAGTTGGTTTTAGGTCATGGTTCACCACGATGCTCAAGTGCCGGTTGGCGGGATATTATGGGTGATTATGAATGGCAGATTCTTAGGAGTCTTTGCTATTCAGAATGGCATACAGTCAGTTTCACTTGTTATAATTAGCTAACATTCATTTGAGTTTATTCGGTAAAATTTAGCGAATAGATTTTGCAGATCATGTAGTGCTTATTACCTAAATGAAAATGTTAGCTGTCTTTTTTTTTTTGTTATTAGAATAGCAAACGAGCATGCTGGCCACCTGATGTTAAGTAGTCTCTGCAGCCCATGTACATCCACACCTGAAGTTGCTACTCCCGAGGACTACGTTGGAATACCTGCCGTCCAGTGTCGTCTGCCTCACTACACCCTTTAAACCGACACATAGTAGTTCTCACGCTGTTGCTTTAAGACAGTAATAGGAGTAGCGGTGGTGCCGCCGCAGGCGAGCCTCCGATATAAGACTCTACCACCATCAAATCTTTTTTTGTTATTAGAATAGCAAACTAGCATGCAGGCCACCTGATGTTAAGTGTTCACTATAGCTCATGGACATCCACATCAAACCTCAACTGATCTAAGGTCGTATGTGGACGCTTTGCTACTCATGAGCACTGAGTTGTAGAGCCTCTTGTTCGGTGTCTTTTGTCTAACTACACCCTTCAAACTGAAACACAGCAGTTCTCATGCTGCCGCTTTATGGCAGAAATAAGTGGTACCGCCGCAGGCGAGACTTCGACATAAGACGCTACCATCATCATGATCATCATATCATCATCATATAAGTACCATGCGGACGGGTGTTTATTAAGATTCGTGAAAATGTGGCTTATGGCATCATTTGAACGTTTTATTTCGCGTGGAAAATTCATTAATTGCTTAGGCTTTATTTTTTCTTATGATTCTAACTTAGTATACATGTAACAATGTAATATTCTAATCTATTCCAGGTAAGACACGACAGGTCTTGGAAGGCTGACGTATTTGTAATTATAAATTATTCCACATCCCGGAAGACCAGGAAATATATGAGTTGCACAATGCTAATCTACTCTGCGTTGTCAGCTCGGCATTAATGTATAGAAATCCCCGTTAGACGAATATGAATTGTTATTACATACAATGTTTATTATATATAAAGTGTTATTATAACAATTTTTATATGACGTTGAATTATTATCCCACTGGTTACAGGTATAAAAAATAGTCCGTCAACCCGCACTTGGCCCGCGTGTTGGACTATGGCCTAAACTCTCTTATCGAGAGAAGACACGAGCCCAGTAGTGAGACAATAATGGGTTGATGATGAAGGACCTTTATCTGTAAGCCAACGATAGATGTAAGTTTTTTCAACGGTTAACTCGTGATAACAAACATCCTCACAAACTTTCACATTCATTGAATTATGTTAATATTACGATATTAGCATTAGGATTAGCGTATACGTACGACTTCAGATCTATCTATATGAAGTTGAATGTGGATTTCCATGGACTGTAGTGACCACTTAACATTAGGTTGCCTGCATACCCGTTTGCAATCGGTTAAGGTTTACATAAAAAAACTAGCTTAATTTTTTTCACATTGATACAATCGTGGTTATCGATCCGTTTCCCATAATTATGTTCTAACGTGGCACAGTACGGGCGAGTTGGTTCAAAGTCACCAGTCACAGATTTTTTTACAGAAAATCTGTAAAATGAGAAACTATTAAATTATTTTAGAGACACAGAAGTACGTGTTTGGGTAAAGGACTTGTAAGTAAAGCAAACATATGGAGTTTGTGCCGACAGCCCCTTTTTAATCTCAGGTTCGCTAAAACAAACTTCAACATGAATTTGACCCCGAGGGTACGTTTACATTATCTAATTTTGAATTACCATAGATTTTTCCAAAAAAATATGTCTTTCTTTATTATACCTTAAATGAGCAGATTTGATGCCGATTGCATTCTTTACCAATCAATCCCCAAGGTTTGCTGGTGAGAAGGCGTGGCAGGTGCGTGACGACACACCCCTGCACAATTGTGCCATAAGGGTAGAGCTGAAACAAATTGGTGCTCATGACGTCCACGACACATAATTCTAATGTTATTATCTTAAATATATTAAATGTAATGTGCATTAAAAATTAAAAAGAATCAATACTTAAAATGCTCTTCTCTTAAAGGTTTAATTACACCAGCAGTACTGTTTGAGCGAATAATTTCGCTCTAATTACCTGTACTTATTGTATTATTTGTTTTCGCATACCGTCGCGTCGTTAGCGCTAGTGAGATTTAAATATGAATTTTCGAATAACAATACATGGGCTGCAGTGACTACTTGACATCAAAAATTTGAACATTTTCTACGGCTGTAACTGAATACCTGCATTTAGTTTGTATGGATGTAAGGCTAGAAATTCAATAAATTTTATGGTTTTTTCTATTTATGTATGTATGCTTGTACGTGAATGCTATAAGAAATATTATAAGATCAGTTGAAACTGGCATTATGTTAGGATGTCGCTTCATTTAGTTCATATAAGATGATATTAGCTATCCGATTGCATTAATATTGAACAGGACGTGAGTTGTTTCATGAATATAAATGAAGGTATATAACACAATTTTCTATGAAAGTAAGAGCAAATATAAAATTAAATTTGATGGATGTATTGTAAAACGTTATCAAATGACTAGCTAGATGAACAATAAGAATGTCTAAAGTATTAATATACATAGGCCATCATGGATTAACCAAAGAGTAACCTAAAAATATTAATATTTAAAATTCCCATTTTTAATACCATCATCGGATTATTTTATTGCTGTTACAGTGTACGTCATTCTGTGTAACAACTCATGCATTTAACATATCGCGCAGCTGCTATAAACCACGTTAAATTGGGCACTGAATTGAACAATGAAATATTAATTTTGTTCTGTTAAGATTTAACATACAAATTAACTGTCTGTCGACTATTTAACCTTTCTATTTTATTAATTTGCAATTTGTTATGAAAAGTAAACTTTATATCAGTTTCATACGTATATTCCCTGTCAAAACACTGTGTCATTATTTTCACGAAATTAATATTTTAATCTAGAAAAGTTAATTCAGTGATTTACAAATGTCCGCAACAATTTGGCCACGTGTTCATAAGAGCTGTCCTTAGCATTTATTTTGTAAGCAGCAATATGACATTATTAATAGTCCAAAAAACCTCACCCTGGCCCCATATTTTAGTCTTAAGTATACATTAAAATGTAAACATGCCGCAGGCGACCGTCTACTTTTTCAGTTATTTTAATAAACGACGCGCGGAGATTTTTATGGCGCGTTTTTTTCCATTCCTTACTAACCTTTGCCCGTCGGCGTCACGCCTATTAGTTATTATATTTGCACCCTTTAGTTACCCGTACTTAATAAATTCAAGTTAAGAAGTAATATGTTAGACCGTTTGCCATAATACGGGGTCTACGCAGCTTTGTCTGACACGATGACTGATGGGATTTGCAAGCTTCGTAAATTTAATGTAATGTAGACCTGTGCTTGGACATACTAATATTATTATTTAATTTTTTTCCTAAGGTATAAGAATGTATGAATGAAATATGAAATTATGACGATCCGTATGGCGCCGCGGTCAACGCGGCCCTGGGTTTGATGAATTTAGATTTCGGTACTTGGTCTGGGTGTTGGCGTGCTCGTTTCTGTGTGTGGTACACACAGCCACAGTAGGGGTTGAGTGTAAAACATTAATTATTAATTTGTTTGTTTTATTATAAGTTACATATATAATTAATGAAAATGTCACGCATTAGTGGTTATTATTATTTAGATTTATATGTTATTATTTTATCTGTATTGTATTGGACTACTACAGCTACAGGCCGAATTAGTAGATTGAAACGAAACTTTCGCAATTTTAGAGCATACAGAATTAAATATTGATATTAACTCCAATAAGATCGGTAGAGGAGAACTTGAGATACAACTTTTTTAGTGTGAATCTTTCTCCATCTATGTACATCCATACTACATAATGAGAGGTCAATATTCAAATTATTAAAGGTAATTTTTATTACTAGTTCGGCGATGGCGACACGTCATGTAGGTATAAGTCGTTATAGAATAATGTTGAACGGTGTCAATTCAATTGAAGGGCGGTAATCTTCCGTGAAGACACTTCTGTAAAACCGATTACTCTCGACTATGCAGTAGCTTAAAAATTACTTAATGCCTATTAATTAATTATAGTGTAAATTATGGTCGCTAATAACGTCCATGTAAGGATTTTAGAGTTCAAAAGTATTTATATAATAAAGTATATATAACCTATTTAGACCGAAATTTTTAGATAACTTTTAAAAATACCTGTCGAGTATAATCTGAGGTACCTATAGCGTGAAATCTTCATAGTTGCGTCGTCATACATTTGAATGGTTATGATTTTTCTCATTCATATGCCGAGACAATATCGCAGATGGTTATATAAACAGATTAAGTTACAAATTTCTAAAAAGCCCATAACGTCGAAAGATTTAATCAATCCTGATCCACCGAAGCGGAAGGCCGATTTTAATTTACTACCGTTTAAGAATAAGCCACCGTAGTCATTGAATTGATTTAAATGAAAGCGAATATCCGGAACTATCAGGAAAAAATGAAATGTAGTAAAAGATGTTCATTAAATTTTCTGCTTTTGATTTTAAAAAACATTTCGGTTGCCTGGACAAACTTACTTAATTCATTGAAATATGGTTTAAAATATAAACGTAAGATTTTAGCATCTGAATATCTAAATCAGTTTTAATCTTTTCTAATACAGAGATATAAGTTAAAATTTATAGAGATATAAGTTAAAATTTATAGAGATATAAGATATAAGAGATATAAGTTAAAATTTATAGAGATATAAGATATATACAGAGATATAAGTTATAAAGCATAACAAGACTTTGTGCTTAGAATGATTTTCTTTTGGATTCTGTAGTTGAAGCGTTTTATTTACTCATTTTCGGATCTAATAGATCGTCCTAAAGACCCCAATCTCCAAAGATAAGGCACGCACGCGTGACATCTTGAGAATGGTTGAGAGGTTATAAAGCACCCGATTTACGAAATAATTAAGTAATGTTTGTTGTTGACTTTGTGTCGAGTGCCGTAAGTGTTTTCCCTACGATTTGTCTTGCTAAATAGACAAAGCTAAACAACAATATTGTAAAACTCAAGTTATTTTAATATTACAGTAGGCACCTACCTACTGATGTTACATGTTTTTAAAGACAACTTTCATACAGATTCATATCGTAGTTTAATACAAAAACTTATTAACATTGAATCCCTGAAGGTTAGTTTCCGCCTATAAAACATGCGGTATTGCGGCAAGTCTGCGGTGTAAACAAATTTCTAGCCTTCAGGCATGCGCAAGTTGCGCTGTTAACAATCGTTATGTTGATATTTAATATAACTTTGTAAATAAATTATTTCTTTACAAATAAATACTGATAGGATTTCTTATAATTTATTAATAGTACACCTACCATTATGCAGCAGTTCCATTCATACATATGACAAACTTAGTTAATAAGCTTAGTACGTAGGATACATTAATTACGCGGAGAGTCTAGACTCTGGCAAACTTAACTAACTGATTAACATAATTTTACCGATAACTAGACTTTGACCACCTGATTATTGTGATGGGTACAGAAGCTGTGGCAGAAAATACAGCTTTAAACTTTTGTTTAAAAAAGTCAATTAAAATTAGTTACAGTTGAATATTAGATGTGCATGATGTTCGATTAACAAAAAAAAACAAGTTTTTTTTTCATTAAAACTTTCGGGAGTGTTAGGCGCAGTGAGGTCGCGGCGAAACAAATTGGAATGCGCCGAGAAATACGAAGTAGTAAAGCCGGCTCAAATAGGTACATATACATAAGAGTTGCTGGAGTAGTAACATATCCACGTCCGTTGGACGTTCTCTCTCTTATCCAGTTTATTCTGCTTGACCACACCTTTGAAACCGAAACACACCACACACACTGCTGCTTTACCGCGGAAAAAGGGGCAGCGGTGGTGCTGCTCTAGGCGAGGCTTAAACATAAAAATCTACCGCCACCTAATTACAAAACGATTAGAAAACATAAATGTGGGTGTTTCAGATCCAAAAATGGGCTACATATTGCTCATAAAAACATTTTTAAAAATATGTAGCTCATGAATACATTTTTAAAATTCGCTGCAAATGGTAATTGTATCTGCTCTATTCTGCCGCTCTAATCCCGGGGCCAATTTCACAATTTGTTGTGATTCATTTAGCCACTCATTAATTCAACAACTTATTAAGGTTGATCGGTCGAAACCTGATTCAAACAAGGACATTAAATACATTTGTGGATAAAATGCATCAATGCTTTTCTGGTTGATTATGCAAACTACTCAATCAGATAACCGCAGGTCGCGTTTCCAATTTTGAAACTAATATGTCTAGCAAACCAACTGTCGTGTCATTGATGTAATAGGTATTTATTACCCCGAAACCACTTATTTGAGCCAATTTCACACATTAGAAAATAAATAATACCTACATTTAGTTATTATTTAGATGTACTTCATCAATGTCGACTCATTATTGTTTCATTTGACAATGGACTGGGCATAGAGTTTAATTCATTGGCCAAGATAGCAGCCGAGTACGAGTTGTATTTTGTTGAATAAAATATCCAAATCTTAGTACTAAGCATTTAATACTTTCAGAAACACATAAAAATTATACATATACGAATATGTAGCGTGCGGTTGGTTAATTGAACCAGACTGGAGTGACGGGGTGATAAAAATAACACGCGAAGAACAATAAACGAAGTTTAATTATGATTTAGACAATTCTGTCAACATAAAAATCATGAAAACGAACATGCAATAAAGAGACAAGCTAACACCAATTTAGTAGCAAATTACCATGGGATATGTTTCTGGCTCCAGACACCGCATTGGAAATGATCCAATCACTATTAGGATGTATTGAAGACATTCGGAAGATATAACTAGCAGCTATAATGAAAGTTAACGACGTGATTTGTTTATTGGGCTCCAGAAATAATGGGGAAAACTATCATTAACGTTACTAACTACCAAAAATAAAAATGATTCACGCTTATGGTTAGGATTCCCTATATCATGGGAACTATACGTGCACAACGATACAAACACGTACACCCAGACTGGGAACAGACATCAAAATTAATTATCGAAATTTCTGCCCTGGTGGGTATCGAATCCAGGACTCTCTATTTCCCCACCGTCATCCTTGCCATTCATCATAGTGCAGTGCGGGTCGTCTAATAAGGATTGAGCGACCAGTGGATTAAGTCAATAGTGTATTTTGTTATTTGATCGTCATCAGTATTAACCTATTACTGTGCCCGGCACAGGTCTGCACTTGCAGCGTTTACTAATCATTTTTCGCCCTGGCCCGGTTATTATTAATGGAATTAGTTATCGGATGGGATGGTCCCAGTGTGATCCACCAAAATATTAAACTAATTTAGTGAATAAAAAAGCAAAATAAAACAACACTGACATAACGCTGGCTTAGACCATAGTACACTACGCTGGCTAAGTGCGGATTAAGAACGTCGTGGAGATGTTATGGATCCAAGTATCCATCAACGCAATGTAAGAACACGTTATAGTGATTTTTTCCATTTTTTAATCCATTGAATTATTTTAATCCACAGTTTAGAAAAATCATTGCCAGGATTTAAACTTTGACCGCCACAATGGGAAACCGTAATAGAATGTGACTGTCTGTATACCTATAAATAAAATTGAAGTGTATGTGATTTTGAAGCTGATTTGTAGTGGTTTACTCCAAAACCGCGTTAGCATTAACAAATAGCATTAACTCTTATTTTGTTCATCTGTCTGTTTGTCTCTAATCTTGGAAACTGCTCTACAAATTTTTGTGACTTTCAATATTAACTGAGAATTACTCAAGAAGTAATTTAGACAACAGATTTTTTTTTAAAATTCATCTGTATGTCCAAGTTTTCAAGAAATTTTCTTTTATAATAAGGTAGTATTACGTTTTTTTAACACTAATATTGAAATGCGTGTTTCAGGATTTTTCTAATTTGAGACATACAAAGTGTAAACAATAATAATTTTTAACACATATTTTAGTGTTCCTCAAAACTCATCCCCCAATAATGTCAAATAGGGGATGAAAGTTTGAATTGGCTTAGCATTTATTTTCAGGAGAACGGTAAAGTTGTATGAAAATTGGTAAACACATCCTGTAACACAAATAAAGAGTTCATTCCTTCATTGTTTCGATTACGCAGGGATTTCAAATATTTTCTCGGTAAATTATAATCTTTGGAGCTGTATAATATTTTCTGTATAAATTGCCCTCATTTTTGGCAAATTTGGCATCTCATCGTTACAAACGAGAAGCTAAAAAATCTTTCTTTACCAAGCAATAAACGCGACACATTCGAAAGCTGAATTGCAACACAAATTAAATTCCATGAATTACATTTCCATAAAATCCTTGTCATCTTTATAAGACGTTTCGTGTATTCGGGCTCCGCAATTTAATTTAAAGTATACAACACGCAATAATTCTGTGCAAAACAGTTCGAAAAGAGGCATATTTGGAATATAGGAAATTGTAGAGTACGGGAGTTAATGTTCGTAAGTGAGGGACGTAAAGTTTTCACCGTGATGCTATAAAGAGGGCAATTCCTTGTGTATGAGAGCATTGATGGTGCACTGCACTATAGTCGAACGTGTTCGGAATGAATACCGTACGAGAATCTCACATATCGGTAACATTACAAAGATAACGTAAAAGCGTATTTACCGTAAAAGATATCCGTCCATTGCCCTAACTTTTTTTAAAAGTAAAATCCAGATGATAAATACATTTTTCGTCGCATACGTGTTTTGTTGAAGGCTCGCCTGCGTCGGCACCACCGCGGCATTTGTTTCCACCGTAAAGCACCAGTGTAAGAACTGCTGTTTGATTTAAAGGGTGTTGTTAAGTAGAATACACTGGACATGAGGCATTTCAACTTAGACCTCACTAGTAACAACGCATTCACACACAACCTCAGATAGGACTTCCGTTCTAGTTGAGTTTTGTCCATGGGTTGCAGTGACCACTTGACATGCATGTTTGCAACCTGCAGACCGCCGGCCTGCATGTTTGCTATTTTGTTAATATTAGACATATGATCAGGAGTACCAAGCTTTTTAAAATTATTTTCCACTGTCGTAATAAATCAGTATGTTTCTACAAGTTACAGTATGAATGAAGTGAGTGCATATCATTAAGGATGAAATATAAACTAAATATGTCGCAGTTGGATGTTCGTTTTTAAAGATATAAGTGCGCAGAGAATGTGCATGCTTGATATCCAGGAAAGGTGTATCTATTCAGAAAGATTTATTTCAAAGTGGTAGTTTTATATTTTATAAAGAAAGAATACGATCTAGAGAAGAGGGAAATGGATTTCGTGCTGAAAATATAACTAAAGTATAGTTGCTGAAATATACGTGAGCCAAATATTTCCTGCAAAAAGTCCGATTGTCATTGGTCAGCACTCATATGGTAGCACCTTTATTGAAAAAGATTTGCTCTTATTGGACCTCAATCACAGCTGACGGTGGTACGGTAAGAATTTAAGGATTCCTCCTCAGTAAACTCACTTAGACAAGGATGTATACGTTACGGAGTGTAGGCCTATAAACGCCATGGAAGTCTTATCTGAAGTGGTACAATATTACATTACTACTCTTTAGGCCTAAATTGGAACGTATTGCAACTCAGTGTGGGCAACCTAACGCTTCGAACCGAAACCTTACACCTTCTCTTTATTACCCATATTGTAAATAATCTCGCCATCTAAGCCATATTGTAACTCTTGGTACATACGTACTTAGTTTATTTAAAGAATCGAGTTTTGAACAACATTAAAACAGAAGGCAAATGTTTTTAAAGAACCCTTTAATACATTACACGTCGAGACAGCTGAAATCTGGTATAAAAGAGGTGAGATCGTGCGAACCGATCCTTGCAAATCGGACACCGGATCACGTACCACACATTACCGCGTTCAATGACTATAAAGTTACGAGTCTTTCAGGCGACGCGTTAAAACTGGCGGCCACAGCCATTCTATCGCTATTACTCACTCGCAGTGGTGAGCTTAGCCCATTTTAATATACCCAAGGACGTGCTTATGTCAATGCTTTGTTCTTTATTCAGGATTTTTTTGTTTGTATTGCTTAAATCATTCCGTTTCTCATACATTTCATTTCAAAATCAAAAGCGTTTAATTGTACAATAGGTACAATGAGTACAAAGATTTAAAATAAATATTAGATTTCACTCTTTGTCGATATACTAATATTAAAATTATACAATAAAAAATACAAAATGATATTATTTATTTCATATTAAATTTCAGATATTATACATGTACAATTTTGAATAGAAATTTATCACTATTTTTACGTTTAGGTACTAGAAACTACTACATACAAAGTAAATTAGTAATTTGGCTATCCTTGACCTTAAACAGAATTTCGACTAGGGCATGGTAAAGATGTACGTGGATTTGGTAACTCGAAATTTATCAAGGGTTGAGTTGCCGAATTAGTGTACTGAAACATAGAGAGAAGTGAAATGGTACTAATGTAAAGAGAAAACGATTAGTTTGTATTCAAATGAAGCGAAAAATTACAAAGAACATTAGAAACAAATAATGTAATCAACAGAAATTCTACGAGTGAAACCAACTGCTAAATTATTAATGCCCTTGTTAAGAAATATGTATAAAGGGTTTCTTCTTTGATGCGAATTTATCGAAATAAATTAAAATTGGAACGAAGAGCGAGGCGATCTTTTTTCTCTTAGTAGGCGAAGTGTTTGAAGAGGAAATTCGAGGAATTAAGTATTCAAAAGTTAAAGAAACCTCCATTGAAAGAGTACGATTTGGTCAGACTCGAGAGTACCCTTAAAACCCCTGAAGTTCTTAGGCTTTTTTAGCTGAGTGCCCGTCATTATGAGCATTAATCGAGTCTCTCATTACCGTCTTTTCTTAATATCTCTTTTCCGAAGGCGAAAATGTCTTTTATGTAACTAAGACGTGTTTATACAGCGTTTTTCTTGTTAAAAGGCAATCGAATCGTGTACAAAGAACCAATGGGAGACGTAAATTAAAATCTTAGAGCAATTTTACTGAAGGTGCTTTTGAGTGCGGAATTTGTTGTACGTTGCAGGCCCACGTCTGCTGGCTTCGCGTCTAGCAATGGAGAGTTAATGAATTGTAGCCAGCCGAGCAACGGCAGTATTAATGAAATTGGGAGCGCGCAAGTCATTAGCAAACATTTGTCATTTGCATATTCAGCTTGACGTTTATCGTTTTACGATTGATGAGTGGATGTAAGGCCACGCAATCAATTGTCCTCGAGGATGACTGGACCATAATTTGGACCATAAAGATGTTTGTATACGTGAAAATCTGTCTATCTGTTTTATTTAATATCTTAACTTCTTTTTCACCTTTTCTCCTTATTTACAGTGTATCTTTTCACACGATTACCTTCGTTAAATACTATCATACATTGTTATATTTTCTCTCTTGTATTTCATATTTCTTGTAGCCTTTTTAATTTTTGTTCTGATATAACCGTGTAGTGTAGGTATATCGTTTGTCTTATTTTTTTTTTGTTCAAACGGAATAGCAAACGAGCTTGCAGGCCACCTGATGTTAAGTGGTCACTGCAGCCCATGGACATCCACATCAAACC
>DWKW01001346.1:0-12908 GCA_018250115.1 Doberes anticus | reverse complement strand
TACAGTAGTAGTATAAAAACTGCTGTGTTTCGGTTTGAAGGCTGCAGTTAGGCAGAAGACACTGGACAGGAGGCATTCCAACTTAGTCCTCCAGAGTAGCAACACATCTAAATTCAGATAGGGACTTCTATTCCCATTGTAGTAAATCCATTTCTATTCTAGTGAATGTTTTATATGGATGTCCATGGCCTGCAGTGGCCATTCAACATCAAGTAGCTTGCAGTGGCCACCCAACATTAGATGACCTCATATGCTATTCTATTTATATGAAAAATATACAACTTTTTAGAATTTTCTTCATTTGTTCATCAACCATGCCATTAGTATTGTCCTTGTTTCTGTTTGCCCATAGTACCCACAACACAGGGAATCTTAGTGTAGGGCTCAGGATGATTTATTATTTGTATAGATTTATTATTTAACTAGTGGCAGTGACCAATTATCAACCAGTGTCTTGTTTTACTGTCTATTAACATTGAATGAAGAAAAATTACCTTCGGTAAATCCATACTCCCAAGTCCAGTTATGCATAATTCCTTCGCTGCCCTCATGAATGATTTAAATTTATTAGCATCTACAAAAACCTCTCCTGTGTAGACATATGTCAGAATATAATTCAATACTTCATGGCTCACATTCTGAAATAATTAAGATATAAAATTAATTACCATTAAGAAACTATCTACTAATACTACTCACAACTTACTATCTGATTTTAAGACAAATCAACATAAAAGCAAATATGTGAAAATAAATACACTTTTTGAGATAAAAGAAAATGTGTATCTTTCAACAAGAAATACAATATGAACACAATTCTGAATTGTTTAGACATTCCACCACTACATTTACCATTTACATTAAACTGATAATAATTTTTGCTACTTTAATTGTATGTATTCAAATATGTTTTCAACTTGATTTAGATGGTATAACATATCAGTTTTACTACTTACACTCAAAAAAATAACAGGATGTGGAGTAGGAGTTGATTGCAGCATTGATTTAATATAGGGACTGGCTAAAGCAAATACATTTTTATGTACATTTACCAGGTGTCCATCTGCTGCTAGAGTCATGTCCACAAATTCTTCATTCTGAAATTTAAAAAAAATTGTTACTTATATAAACAGAAAATATAGGGAGCTTTATGTTAAACCAGGTTGTATTTCTAATAGACCTCTACACCTCTTTGTGGGAGAGACAGGGGCATGTGGGATTTTGACCCACTAGAACTTCTTTGGTTGCAAACTAATGAATGTAAAGTAGGCTCTGAGAACACCAATGGTACAACACCTGTGCCAACCTTGAGCTATGCCCTTGGGGCTTGTCCTAGGGACATGCCCACTGTTCCTTTCTAACCCTGTTATTTGCTGCAGCAAAAAAGCTGCTGCCATTTCCTCACTTACGACCATCAAAATAATAAGTTCTCCAATTCCCCCATCCGCAATGTCTTCTCCGCAGAGTAGCACAGGCTGACACGCAGACAAACGGCTCCTAAATTCACCACTTCTTATATATAGTTAACAAGGTAATAAACTATTCAGCAATGTCTTGGGTCACGAACCTGACCTGCGAGATTATTATAGAAACCTTGTTCACCATTAGGTTTTAATTATTACCTGCTGAAAGTTTACAAAACCATTACAAACGTAACTTCTATGAGAGTCCCAAGTTAGGCCATATTGCGCTACAGACATGTTTATGAAATTATTGAGCTTCTAGTTGTGACTCCACTATGACTTTGGTAATAAATAATATTGCTGAAAACTAAGTATGGGTAACTGTTTTATATTTTAGTGTCTACCGAACAATTACCAAGATTATGTCACTAACGATCCAGATTGTATAACTTTATTTATAATTACTTTTTTAGACCATTCAAAGAGTTAATAACAAATTAAATAAACAAAACCAAAATGTTTCATGTAATGTAATTACTCTGTGATCAAAACTTAACTTCATAGCGCTTAGGTTTTAGTGTATAAGCTTGTACAGTATAAAGTACTCTATGTTTTGCACATCGCACAGATAATAATATGATCTATTGTAATGATAACGAAAAATCGATCCATACATTTCTTTGTACGGTATCTATCATATCCATTTAAAACGATTTATGTGTGTATTGTATTATTCATAGTGTTGTTTTCTTTTGTAAAATGTTTTCATTTATTTTTTTAATTTGAAACGAATGAAAGTTCATTTTTAAAAAACAAACCCTGTCTAATTTTTTACGTCAATTTGAACGCGTAATCGACTGAATGTGATTAAATAAAATATGACCGATATTCATTTAACTCATTGGTATAGGTTCCCGAGCGATGATCCGATCGGATTCGATATCATTGAAGCGATTACCAGTTATAAGGGGTCCGCTGAGATCACCCTTGGTCCAAAACACTGACAGTTATTTCCACGAAACGACTTTTTAATGGCGTCACTATTAAATTAGAATCGTATTGGAGGCGTCTAAAAATGGCATTTATTAATTTTACGTAGCTTTATGCCATAACAATGATATTCCGTTGGAATTATAATAATTCTTAACATTTACAAGAAATTGTCTCAATCTGATTTTACGTTTACGTCCTGCAAAATTTACATCGTTTGGTATTTATCGACTAGTGCGAAGTATCGATTAACAAATGTCGATAATGGAAACGAGGGCACAATATTTTTTGTCCATATTTAAGTTTCAGTTCATTCACTATTGAATGGAACAGAAGATCGCAGCATATCATACATACAATCTCACTCACTCACGATTGTATACCCAAGAAAATTAGAAAAATAACTATAGGACAAAACGAAATGAAACAAAAGCTTTTTAACGATTATTTATTTAAATATATTTTAATCTGAATCTGATAATCACATCAGTGCTTGCGTCTCAGACTCGGAATCTGGACTGCAACTGCTGTCGCCTACGTTTATCAATAACGGTTGATCTACAATGGTGTCGTGTGTAGGCACAAGCGACCCACTGAGGTTGACGTGTCTCGAGCTTCAGTAGCTCAGGTCACAGTACACTAAATAAAAATAAAAAATGGTGTCGTGTCGCACATCTCGATCCCAATCATCGTAGCAAAGTTTTTTAGTCTTTTCTTCGACTTTCCTCCAATTATCCGGAGTCACTTCACTACAAGGTTTTCCTAACTTTTTCTAATAATATAATAATTATTTTTATAATAATAATTTTTCGACACGACCCATCACTGACACGAACACGAACGACTCGTAGGGATCAAGGTTTGCCGCGACGAGTATAGATTCCATAAACTGACTGTCAATTGAATTTCGATTTACGTCGAAATTGCTTCATTTGCAGTGGATTAATATGTATTTAAATTCAATCCAATGTGTACACATATTAAACAATACATAATTAAGATTAATAAACAAAAACATGTATAAAAAATTGTGATTATTTCATTGAAAACTTATTCAAGTACCCTGCTACTTGCTGTCTTAGTA
The DNA here is from genome assembly GCA_018250115.1 of Doberes anticus. Taxonomy (NCBI): domain Eukaryota; kingdom Metazoa; phylum Arthropoda; class Insecta; order Lepidoptera; family Hesperiidae; genus Doberes; species Doberes anticus. The sequence goes on along the minus strand of DWKW01001346.1, from coordinate 9,431 downwards.
ACGTATAATATATTTTTTTAATAATTAAAATCTACATAAATAATCTAAGATCCACTTGCGACACGTAGTTTTATTGATTTAACAAACTTCACTTATTTAAAACCGTAATAAATTTGTTATTACAATAAATTATACTACATTTTGTCGCAGCAGTAAAGTAAAAAAAATGTTTGATCCAGAGAGACACTATGCGCCATGTAGTTTATACTACAAATATTATGAGTCAGTATAAAAGATCCATAAACAGGGAAGTGTGTCAGAAACTCAAACTATCAGTGTCATGTAATGTCATTTCTGTGTGACATTTCAATGTTTGACCTTTATATGTTTGCATATTTATTTGATAATAGGATAAAGATAATGGAAGTATATACCTAATTTAATGTTCATCAGTTACTGAATATTATTAATGTGTTTTATTGTAACTGTGTGATATTGGTTTGTACTTACTCAATTCTTATTAGGTAATAAATATAGTAAATTTTATTACCGGTACTTAAATATGATAACTATATCCAATCAATTCAGATCATTAAGAGCTATTTCTGTTACATATAACAAACGTCCGTATATAAAAGAATCAAGAGGGTAAGTAGATATATCTGAAGTATTGCCTAAAATTGCGAACATGTGTTTTTTAGTTTCCATACAAAAAATAATAAAACTCATCCATTCTACTATCATTCGCGTGCCTGTTATGGTCGACACTATATAGGTAGATAGCAAGTTAAAAATTGACATAGAAATTTGATGGTGGTATAGTCTTATGTGGAAGGCTCATCTGTAGCGGTACCACCATTACACCCATTTCTGCTAAAGTAGTTGTATAAGCGCTGCTGTATTTCAGTTTAAAGGCTTTGGTTAGGCAGAAGACACTGGACAGGAGGTATTTTAATGTAGTCCTTGGGAGTAGCACTGCATCCATGTGCCACATCAGATAGGACTTTGGTCCAAGATGGGCTTGAATGTGGTTGTCTCTGGAATTTAAAGGAATGGAAATCTTTTTTTATTACTTAAATTCAAAGTATAAAGATATTTGGAATTATATTACGTGGATATAATACTCACCTCCTTATATCTAAATTCAGTAAACCATAAATTTTAAACTTAGAAACCATAAGAACTTACTCAATTTTTGAGGAAAAATCCTATATTAACCTAAATAGAATTAATATTATCCTCTTATATCACCATGTTAATTTGTTACGAAATATGCATGTGTACTGAGAACATTTTTTTAAATTAAAGGCAAACAAATGCATGTTTCATCCTTATGTTAAGTGGTCAATTCATACCCTTGACATTTATAGAGAACCCTGAATAGTGCCAAAGTCATAACTTGTAAGGTAGTACTCAGATAAATAGTTACTACTGCAAATAGGAACACAGTATTGGTAACACTGCTGCATTACAGCAAAACTATGTGCAGCTGTGCTTTATCAAAGATACTTAATCCATCTAAGTTCTAATAGGAATGTTAACAGTGGTGGATTTAGGCCTAGGCCCGTGAGGCCAGGGCCTAGGGCAGCATTATTTTAGAGGCAGCAAAATTTTAAAAGCTAGAAGGTTAAAAGATGTTTTAAATTTAAAATTTCATTAAGTCTGAGATGAATATGAATATGTTAAATATAAAATTCATAAATTGTCTAATCTAATCTAATTCATAAAATCAGTTTTAATATTCAATTTTCATTATTTAAAAATTAAATATTTAATTATTTAATTGACTTAAATAAAACAAAAAAATGGCACCATATCAGATGGGGGCCTAGGGCGCCATCAATCCTGAATCTGCCACTGAATGTTAAGTTACATCTGGAATGACATTCAATAATTTCAATGGTATAAGAGAGTTGAAGAAGAAAATATGCAATTAACAATTTTTATTTAAAACTAATTTAATTAAAACTTGGCCATTTTCTGTTTATGTACATAAAAACATTTTTAATAATAAAGATTAACAAAGGTGTTGTGGTAAATGTTAACATTTATTGTTGAGCAATAGTTCTTAATACATTTTGAAATATTAAAAGAACAGATTGAGAAAAATTAATAGAGATAGAATTCTTTAGAATGCAAGTCATACCCAAATTTATTTTAGTTTTATTCGGTGACTATTTATAGATATTGTGAAAGAAAGCAGCAATGTTACGACATAGTGGTAATAGGAGGTGGAATTGTGGGCACAGCTTCAGCCAGGGAACTAATTTTACGACATCCAGGGTTAAAAATCGCTTTAGTAGAAAAAGAAAAACGCTTTGCTTACCATCAGAGTGGAAACAACAGTGGAGTTATCCATGCTGGCATATACTATAAGCCCGGTTCACTTAAGGCCAAATTATGTGTAGAGGGTCTTAATTTGTCTTATAAGTACCTTGATGAAAAGGGGATACAATATTCCAAGTGTGGGAAGCTGATTGTTGCCACTGATAGGTCCGAAGTACCAAGATTGTTAGACTTGTATGATCGTGGCATAAAAAATGGTGTTAAGGACATAAAGCTCTTAGACACCAAAGAAATTCGAGAGGTGGAACCAAACTGCAAGGGCTTGCAAGCTTTATGGTCGCCACATACAGGAATAGTGAGCTGGGGAGAGGTGACACAATCATATGTGAAAGACTTTGAAAAATGTGGTGGAAAATCCTACCTGAATTTTGAAGTGAAAAAATTTGTTGATGTTGACAGTGCAGAATATCCTGTTATGATAACAGATTCTAAGAATCTCAGTATTCAAGCGAAATATGTTCTCACATGTTGTGGCCTACAGTCAGACACAGTGGCAATTTTAACAGGTTGTCCAGAGGAACCAAAAATAATTCCATTTAGAGGAGAATATTTATACCTTGTTCCAAATAAAAGCAAAATTGCCAAAGCAAACATTTACCCAGTACCAGACCCAAGATTCCCATTTCTTGGAGTGCATTTAACACCGAGAATTGATGGACGTGTAATTGTTGGACCAAATGCCATTTTAGCATTCTGTAAGGAAGGCTATAAGTAAGTAAATTAATTTTGCCTGTCTTGTTTTTTTAATATTCAAATAGTCTTTGTAATAAATTGGTGTAAATAATAGTATTTAGAGTAATATACTTTGCCATTGACAGATGGGGTGATATAAACATGAAAGAGTTGATGGAAATAATAAGATTTTCTGGATTCCGTAAAATGGCCGTTAAATATGCCGGTTTTGGTGTAAAGGAAATGGTGAGATCTGCCTTAATACCCTTGCAAGTGATGCAGGTCCAAAAATACATACAGAATATCACTAGTAGTGATGTGGAAAGAGGTCCAGCAGGCGTAAGAGCACAAGCAATGGCAAAGGATGGTAAGTTAAATTTAACTTTAGTCATTGTCATATTTTATACTATTACATAATTTCGAATATTTTTTAAAACAATTTTTTTGTAGTATGAATTTTTTTCTAATCTGTTTCCTGACAAGTGTTTCTTTGAAAGCAGCATATCAAAGATTAATGAAATCAATACATCAATTATTTTAGTGCTCTTAATCTTGTGACGTTTATCACATTCTATTAAGCAGGCTATGTTTCTCCTTGCCATGTATTTTCTTAGATCAACAATAGGAATGGTCTTTGGTACTTTACAGGTACACTTATAGAAGATTTCGTATTTGATTCGAAGCCTGGCTCTGGCGCCATTGGTAGCAGAGTATTGCATTGTCGCAATGCACCATCTCCTGGTGCTACTTCTTCTCTGGCAATAGCAAGAATGATAGCAGACAAGATGCAAAATGAATTCAAACTATGAGTAATTTTTTAATCAATCTATTTAATATTAATTAATCTAGCTATTAATTGTTTGCAGTAGTAAAAAAATTACTTCAGTGTACAAATTGTATATTTCGTTATCTTGTAAAAATTTACCATCAACTTAATAAGTATAACAGCTAAAAGAATAAAGCTAAAACTTATTACTGTATTATTTTTAAATCATTTTTTGTATAGAGAAAGCAAATTTTTTATTTCTTACTAAAATAAGTATACCTATAAATTTGTGAATTTTATGTTTTTTATTAAATAAGATAAGATAACATAAGATAAAATATACTTTATTGCACAGATAACTAGGACATAAGTACAACATAAAAAAACGAGAATGTACAAAAGGAGGTAAATATGTATCTTTTTTTTTTTTACAACTAATAATACTATATATGTACATAACTACCACAATGATAAAGAAAAAATAGCTAGATCTAACCCTAATACATATATATTTATAGTGGTAGTCTTATATCGAAAGCTCGCCTGCAGCGGCACCACTGCAGCTCTATTTCTTACGTAAAGCCGATCAGGTGTGGTTAGACAGAGTACATTAAACAAGAGGCATTCCAACAAAGTCCCTGGGGCCTGGGAGTAGCAACGTATCCGCGCAAAACCTGAGATAGGATTTGGTCGAAAAAAAAACAATACCTATTAAAAGATCGGTCTATTTTTTTGCTTAGTTCAGAGTCTAACAAATGGGTTTTTTAAAGTACTAGAGTTAAACTTTACTCTGTAGTAAAATTGATGAAAGTTTTAATATCCTTTTGAAGCTATATTTATGATTCTTACGCCGTGATTTGCGCAGTAGGTACTTGGTTGATGTAAAAAAAGCAAACAATTGTAAACGCGCGGGAAAGAATGGACCACGATGGATAAAAGTCAGACTACCAAATAAAACGGTCCCTATGTCTGCGATCTTAAAGAGTCCCATTTTGTCTTCCCATCACCTTCATCTATTAAAATTCTGCAAACGTCAAATCTGTAAAAACCTCAACAGACGCAGGGGCGTTACGTTGAGGGCAACGCCATACTATTTTACCTTTATTACATACACGGCGTGGTTGGAACCGCAACTTATTTGCGTTCACGCGTACAACACTCTGTTGACGACTTGGCGGGTCACAGACTGTGGATCGCTCCTTGAGGCACGCGTATTGAAGATCCAACAACGCCTCATTCGCTGCTAGAAACTGTAGAGCTCAAACCGTATTTTAATTGAATGGAAATAAACCTATAGTTATCGATGGTATCTTTTTTTAACGGATTTGACCTCTATTCTGGTACCTACTAAATAAAAACTTTGAATTTTAATAGAAACATGGTATACATATATATGTATAAACATGGTTGCGTTTTTTAATCATAATGTTACCGAACTGTTACCTTAACTGACCCTATGTAAAGTTATTATTACATAATTCAATGTATTTTTTTAAATAGTAATCTTCATTTGTTAGATGATGATTCGATTGTTAAAGGGAAATAAAATAACTGCAATATAGATGTTAAACGCTTGGTGTAGGTACATTTAATTATGTATGAGCTTTTCCTTATTTGCATAGAGGTATCTGTAGAGTTAGCATGGATTTAAATTGTTTATCCTATATTCATTTAAAGGTAAAATCATGGTTATAATTGACTGAACAATTACTATATTTTGTATTTTTATAAGGATATTTTTGTATTTATGTATGGTAAATGCAAACATTTATACATATTAAAAAAAAATGTACCTACAGCAAAAGATTTTACTTAACATGCATTTTCAAACACATATGTAAGACAAAAACTTTGCACTTATTTATTTGTTTTAGGTCTATTATTATATTATTATTGGGTTCATTGCAAAGAATTTTCCAACCATCATTCTACTACTTTCATAAATCTGACGTCCGTGATACAGTTTTCGGCGTTTCCAATAAATTTAAAAGCATATTTTATTGAATTTCTACAGCCCTCATCTACTTTTATAAATTCAACTCAATACATTCAGGTTCCTTGAGCTAAATACTGTATGAAATAAACATTTCGTTAACAATCTTTATCATTTAACTAGCCAATTGTCATAAACTATCAAAAGGTTTTTACTAAAAAAAATGAATTATTCAAAATTTGTTAACAATGAAGTAGTTTTGTCAAGCCCAAAATAAATACTTGGCTGCACAATTAGCTCTAGCAGCCTAACAAACCTTTTTTGAAGTCTGATTATTATGCTGGTTTCAAACAATGATTTTAAATTTAAACATTTTAGGGATCAATAAATAAATGGTTAGAACCTTTATCATTATAAGCTGTTATTTACATATACAACTTAATAAAACTTCCACAAATAAGCTTCAATATATCTTTTACTTATTGTTTGTATTTATTTGTGATATTAACATTTCTATTAACAACTTTTGACAATAAAATTGTGAAATGACATAATGGGACTCGTCACTATAAAGTTATTTAAGCTGTTGCTGCAAGTTTGATTTAATTAAAATAATTTTAATACAGTCACATTCTTTTTATTTCTTCCTGCACCAAAAATATATTCCTGTTTGAAATCTTCAGTCATTCAATTATAATCCCTTTTTTTGTTAAAAAGATGTACTGTACTTTGAGATCATAAACAGTTGTCATGTGAAACATGATGTTACTTATAACAACAATGTACTCTGCAAACCCGAACATGGAATATACTGAAAAGAAAATTACATTTGTTGGAAAATTAATATTAATTTATCCTTTAATAAATGAAGTGGCAGTTTGTTGTGGCCATTAATCTGGGAGGCCTTCAGGCATCTTATGAATTTTTTTAGACAGGGTGCCACTATTGCTTACATGGTGGTGTAGCTGTGATATCCAGAATGTCCTACTAAACATGGCAATTTGTCATTATCGAATATGACACCACTAGGCTTAACTGCTGTATATACAATTTTATTAAAAAGTCTTACCATATGGTTCACATAATCTATTGTGTCTTAGGAAAAAATAAGCTGCAAATGCAAATGAGCTGACATTTGTTAGAAATGCTCTCCATTTTAACTTCATTGAATATGTGTCCAGTTCTGTCATGGTTGTTCTTCGTCTATATTTTGTGAGCATCAAACATGTCAAGAACATATAAAATATTGATGTCCCAATAAAGGTTTTAAAGCATGCTTCATGATAAGCTGTAAATTACAATATTTAATATTCATACAACAGCATACTTGACAATGTAAAGTTCATATATCAATTATTATTGATAATTTTTAGTCTTTAAAAATAAAAGCTTTAATACAGATGATGTGTGATAAAATTGAATGAATGTTTTATTTGCAGTATGATGTGAATACAATTATGTAACCATACCTCTGCATTATGATGATGCATTTTGATGCAATGCAGAGCTTTTCACAGGAAGAATGTTGGAAATCTTTAGTTTATCTTATTATGGAGTTATATTATTGTTTGGGCTTTGGTGGCCAAAAGCAGTTATGAGACCAAAATAAATGAGTGTTCAGTGGAGACATAAGCTCATTGCTCAGAAATTATTTCCAATTAACCATTTATAGACCATATTTTCCCACTCCATGTGCTTCTTTCCACCTGCATACTTACGATAATTCAGGGATGATGTCCAATGTGTCACCCCTAATAAAGCTAAATTTTCTATAACATTTAGAAATACTGCTGCCTTGACTATTAAAATACAGTTTTGGCTTATAACACTTTTATAATATCTCCAACGTAAATAAATTACGAAAAACCTTAAGGGAGCATGTGTATATATTGCTAGTCTCCATAATGTTCTTTGAGGTTCATAGTTGCCAATGGAAGCTGATATTGACGGGAACACATTTGGCACTTTACAATGTGTATTATTTGCACTATCAAAGTCTCTAAACATAGTTAGCAAAACACAAATTATGAAGGCAAACAAGGGTAACGAAACCGTAAATGTTCCCAGCTTTGTAACTGATATTCTAAACAGGTACTTTCTGTCGAATGCATTATTAAGAGGAAGATACATTTAATTTCCGAAAATTGCTTATTTAACATAAGTATTCTTGTCGTATTCTAGGTTAAACCCCTGTATATGCACCGTAAAACTGCAATGCTGAATGCGGCAGTCGCTGTATTATTCTTCTATTTGTTGCCCTGCTGACTGGCTGTCAGTGATGGAACTGACACTGACAGTGACTGTACTGATAGCTGCCTGGCAGCTATCAAGTATATTTTTTTAAAATTTAATCCTCATAGTCGGTTCATTCAGCAAGTAAACTTTATCAAGATTAGTGGATACCGCCAACGGTTTTTTGCGAACGTAAATGTAAAACAAACAAAAAGTTTTTTTGTTACTCTTTAATTCACATAATACAAAACTTTAAAAATTATGTCAGACTGTTCACAAAAAAAAGAAGATAATGATTTTGACTGGTGAAAGAGTCTTAAGTAAGTAGGTGACTCGCGTGCGGCGGCACCACCGCTGCACCTGTTTCTACCGTAAAGCAGCAGTGTGAGCTTTGCTGTGTTTCTGTTTGAAGACTGGTTAGGCAGAACACGGGACAGGAAGCATTTCAACATAGTCCTCAGCAGTGGCAACACAGCCAGCTGCATCTTTAGATAGGACTTCAGCCCTATTTGAGGTTGAATGTGGATGTCCATGGCTGGTGGCCAGCATAATCGTTTGCTATTCTGTTAACAGATTCTTCAGAGATATTAAAATTTTGATATAATTAATCTTTGACATCGAAGCTTGCAAAGGTCTCTTTTTCATATTATTTTTGCCTTTGTTAAAATGTTTTACATGAAAAAAAAGTATTACTCCCTTAAACGGTGAAGAAAAACATCGGGAGGAAACTTGCATGCCTAAGACTTCTCCTTAATGTTTTCAGAGGCTTGTGAAGTGCGCCGATCGGCACTTGGCCAGCGTGGCTAAACATAGTCTACCATAATCTAAACAAGTATGAGAGGAGACCCGGCCTCAGAAGTGGGACAATAATGGGATGATACTACCATGTTGAAAGGGATCCACAAGCAAGCCCTTCTTGTATTTGCAAGAAGGTATGAAAATTTTACACACAATAGAAAAATGACTTTTTTTTCTGATGAAAAGAAATTGACTAAGTTTGCTCTGATGTTGTAAGATATGTACATGTTTATCATATAAATCATTGGATCCCAAGTTTACAAAAGTGACCTTAAAATAGGAAACGTTAAAATTTAGGGAGGTTTATCTGGGTTTGGAATTGGGTCGGTTAGGCTCATGTAATAAAATATTGATCAATTTCAGTATAAATATGTTAAAAAAGATATTGTTACCAAAAACTGAAGTCTTATTTTCGAGTAATTATACGTTCCAGCATGGCCGTGATCCAAAACATACTGTCCGCTCGGTAAAATAATTATTGGAAATAGACAACGAGTAAATTTAAGACTAAAATATTGTGTTTTCTTAGTAGAAGAGAACACAATTTCCCTTGAAAAATGTCAAAAATTGGTGAGAGTCAATGCCTCGCCAGTGTAAAGCGATAATTAATACATGTGGATGTCATCATCATCATAATCATCAACCTATTATTGTCCCACTGCTGGGCCACGGGTCTTCTCTCAGAGAAGAGAGAGTTTAGGCCATAGTCCACCACGCTGGCCAAGTGCGGATTGGCGGACTTCA
>DWKW01001345.1:0-12910 GCA_018250115.1 Doberes anticus | reverse complement strand
CGAACCAGTAGTTCCTGAGATTAGCGCGTTCAAACAAACAAACAAACTCTTCAGCTTTATAATATTAGTATAGATTTTACCTACTCTCGAGAATCACAAAACTGGGTTTATCCGATAAATTCGAGCTCTGAATCAATCTAAATTGATTCATACTTAAGCCATTTTGGACTTTTGAAACCGAAACAAGCGCACAACCCTGCGGTGACTCAAAGTGAAACTAACTTCGATAGATTATTTCGGTACCTAGTTTGTGCGTTATCAACAAACGCGAACTCTTGGCAATAGAGTTGCAGATTGTTAACTTTAAAATATACAATAGCAAAAAAGGTAGTTTGGATCGAGTATGGAATTTTTTGGTTCAAAAAGAAAAAATATCGAATTATTTTATATTTTTAAGCAATAAATTACATATCTTAATTAAAACTATTTCACCAAAAATATTGAAACATTAATTAAAAATATTGCTATGGTTCGCTAATGGTCCAAGTATCCAAATAAAATTTTCCTGCCATACAATTTGACAACTAATTTCATAGATTAAATAGAAGCCATTTATTGTTTCTGGCTAGCCTAGAATGCGTAAATTATATTTATTTAAATATAATAAATGGTTGCGTGAATGAATATAGTAATACGAATAATATCACATAGTAATTGAAAAAATTTAATACACTAAATAAAATAATTACTTGCAATCAGTAATACGCGTAATGTTAAATTAGTTATTAATTCTTCATTCATCTAAAGAAGCATGACATTAAGTTTAAAAAAAAATGCATTATAAGCTTCCTTCCAAATCAGCAACGCATTGGCAATTCCTCTGGTGTTGCTAGTGGCTGTAGGCGACAGCGATCACTTGCCATTAGGTAGCCCTGATTGCGCTCAGTAAATAAAAAAAAAAGACTTGGCGGGATACACATATAATTTACTGTTGGTGTTGGAAAACAGCTAATGAGACTGATTCGAGCTCAGCGGCTTTCACTAAAACACTGTGAACCTATTTGAAAGCAAATAATGTTTGTTCACTGTCAACAAAATGGTATTATGTTTCTGCATACTGATATGTCCTAGCTACGTGCAACAGAAAATTGTTTCTGTGTAATAAAAGGGAGTTTAGCTTCTGATTGGAGAAATTTTAAAACCATTACTCTCTACATATGAACAAATTGTATCTTTTTATAATCTCTACATTGTTTTATATAATTACCAACAAAAAGTTTTCCCAAACCCTTCTAATCAAATAGATTAGTAAATCATTTGTCAGTTAATTCTTGAATATGTTGCTGCAATTGAGTTCCATCCATTTCTGCATAAGTTCTGCTACAGCAATAACACAGATGTTGATGAACAAAGGGGAACATAGATTCGTCGTAAATATCTTGTTGGCCAGAATTGATTATGTGCTCTATTTGTGCACTATGTTGTTTATCGGGGAAGGAAACCAACCTTGAGAAGGTTGTTGCTTGTATGGCTGTAAGCTTCTTGACATTGTTGTCCAGTTTTCCCTGGGGAAAAAAAATAGCATCAAAACTAAGAAACTGTTAAATTTAACAAGGAAGCTAAATTATTAAATAAACCTTAATACTTTATTAAGACATTTCAATACATACCCTACAAAAAACACAAGTTTTTTCACTAACATTGCTTCTATCAGATGGGCCAATTTTATTTGCTGTTTTACATATTGTAGATATGGTAGCTGGTGAATTTTTTTCTAGTGTTTTAATAAAATTATATATGATTGATTGTAGACTGTCCTGTATTTCATTATTGCACATTGGGACTAAACCTTTGACAATAATGTATTGTTGTAGTTCTTCTTGCGTAATATCTCTTAGAGGTCTCAGTATTTTGACACTGTCATATCTATTGTCTGAAAATCCCTGAAAATAATTTGTTAAAACATATATTTCAAATATACGTTGCAAGACAATTTTCCATAAAAAAGAAATTACTTCAGATATAGATTAGATAACTATAGAAGTTTAATAATTGTGAAGAGTAAAAGTTACTACATATTATAAAATTAAACAAGTGCTAGTAATGCTTACGCTCTGAGGGTATAAATCATATGTTTTAAGATAGTTTATCCATTTTGATAAGAAATAAAATAACTATATGATAAAATTCATCATCATCATCAATCCATTATCATCCCACTGCTGGGCACAGGTCTTCTCTCAGATGAGAGTATAGGCCCTAGTCCACCACTCTGGCCAAGTGCTGATTGGCAGACTTCACATGCCTTTGAGAACGTTATGGAGAACTCTCAGGAATGCAGGTTCCCTCACGATATTTTCCTTCACTGTTAAAGCAAGTGATAATTAATTAATAATACACGCTTAATTTTGAAAACTTTCAAAAGAATTTTCGAGAAATAGAGGTGCAAGCCGGGATTTGAACCTCGATCCAACATACCAGGGTCGAGATGCTTTAACCACTAGGCTACCGCTCACTTCAAACACACTCACTTCAATGTTAAAATTACTAATGATCAATTTTCGGATTTTTTTCAGTATCAAAATTGTGAAACCTTGCTTCTTGCCAAACTCTATGATACTAAATGGAAGTTAGTTAGTAGACAACAATAACTTGTATGACAATAACAAGGTATTGACTACTTAATTTAAAAAACACCTATGAAATATTATAAAAGAACAAAATATCATATTACTAATTTTAGTGTTCTAATTAAAGTCTTATATTGAACGCTAAGCAGAACAGTTGTTCCAAGTTCTCACTAAGGAAGTTACTCAGATAATCTGTGTGAAACTGAGTTTTGGTGCTGCTGAAAGTTTAGGCCAATATTGAATGAACCCAACCTTTGGTTTAAATTTATTACTCCATCACATTCAAATCTTACACATGCAGGAAAGAATTTCAAATGATGAAAAATAAGAGAATAGTTTTCATTGATCAAACGTTTCTGTATCGCCAGTCCTCCAACCCCTGCATAGACCATTTATTTAATATTATTTTTTCAAAATCTGTACAGTTATTGCATGTAGCTATAAACATCTAAACATCACAATTCCTCAAACTTTCATATTTATAGTATTAAGTATGATAAGTGTACTTTTAAGTAAACAAATTGAAGGAGCACGAAATACAAAATTTGAGAAGCATAATTAACTTACAATATCGTATTCAGCTTGTGATCCACGGCCAATCACAATGTCTGATAGTAGTTTTGCAGCAAGATTTGTTGCAGGTTCAGAAGTAAATATCAATCTGCATTGCAGTTCCTTGGCAACACTAGCCAATATATTCTGTTTTATCCTTTTTATAACATCATTGCTTGATGTTCTTGGTATACTACTTATGTCCCCAGATAAGCTATTACATGCCGTATAATTTGAAATGTGTTTTAAGTGGACTTTAAAACCATAACTTTTACATTTTTCTATTACTGTCTGGGCAGTTTTATTATGATCTTCATCTCCTGAAACGTAACAAAAACCATTGTAAAATATATAAATATTTATTTTAGAGTCACAACCTAAGGTATAAGTAGACCAGCCAACACATGATGGTGACTTTCACCTATAAACACTATCAGAACACTTGTCGGAATAACCAAAATAGGATTAGACAGAGAAAGCAATCATGAGCTTGAAAAATATATTGAAATCATTATAAGTAAAGGAACAATTGAATACACATAATATAAAGCAACTTATGTTTGCTGTGAATATGAGATATGTGATTGTATTTGCTAAGATCAAATAGAAATTTTGTATAAATATTGAGAAGATGCCCAAGGTTTTATTTATTGTTCTTCAGTAATATTGGAAAATAAAATGCCAGTGTAGTCACAAAAAGAGAAAAACTACCTTAAGATTTTTAAGCCTGTGGAGCAAAGCCAGTTAGTAACAGACAATCTTATACTGACTGTTTATTTGAGATGCACAAAAAGGATAGCTATTAATCACTTTACCCCCATTCTTGATAAAATAAATTGCATACAAACAATAAAATCTATATTAAAAAATATCTTACCTATCAAATGAACAAATTCAGGCTCTATTCTTAATTGTTTATGAGTATTCAATGTGATTTCAGTGTAAATTAAATCAAGTAAAACAGTGGAACCTATGCCACCAGAAAGGCCTATTAAAACCTTTTCGTTTGGAATTATAACCTTGTTTTTTCCAATGCATGCTCTAAATTTATGATTGATATAAACTAAGTAACAACTCGTACAGTAAAAGTAATCTTTTTTAATAATAATAGTCCCTTCATCCTGACACTTTCTACAGGCCATGTTTGCACAGATTACAGATTTTTATTCAACACGGCCACACCAATATAGCAAATTTCCTGAAGCAGGTACCACAGAGTAATTACTAAAACACACTTACTGAATTAAGAGTTTACTTCTGACAGAATACTACACTTTATTTTTATGGTGCTCTGTGTACGTTTTTAAATAATATGGCTAAAACATTAGTATTTGGCTAGATGCGCATAACAAAAAAAATTACAAATTCAATTACACAGGAAGCAGTCATCAAAAAGACATATTTTACTACGATGATTTCAGTCAGATTAGTAAAACCAAAAAACGAAATCATTGGTGAACTTAGTGCTTCATATTTGACTACTCAGTTCATTCAATTTTTTGTTCTAATAGTTGGGCCTACAGCTTCACCGGATTTTATTTGTGGGCAATCCCAAAAGCTTCACAAAACCTGCTGCGTAGTCAACTGAAAGCAACTAAAAAGCAACATTTTAAATATTATATTTTGTATGTTGTAGGAAGTAGAACGTTATTATATTGGCCACATTTAACTGAAAATACACAAAAAGTCTGCATTATTAACGACACTACAGTCGTCGTCTGCAAGATATATGAAATGCTTTATTCGGTTAAATTTGTTTATTCCTTTACTTATTTCCCGTGAATTTCCCGAGTCCGTGTGTACTACCTGAAATTTACTGATTGTGGCATTTTAGAAGGGAAATAAAAAAGATCAACATTATTATCGACACTTTAGATTTACACGATCGAATAAAATCTAAATAATTTACGATGTTTCGTTGAAATTATTTGTTTGTTTACTTACTCTTCGTAATTTGACATTTCAAAGTCCCCCGTAATTGTAACAGCTAGTTGCCGCTGTCATCGAGCAGCCAGCCCGTGTGCTTTATGTCATCATCTGGTTAGTCTAGCACATGTCTAGGCCTTCTAAAGTTTGCCATTTTGCTTGGGTGCAAAGAACAGGTGGCTGCCTGCAGGATGATATGGTTGAGAAACTTAATTCATTACCTACCAATTTGGGTGCGAAATTTTCCTTCTGTCGTTCCACACAGCGACCACGGTCGTTGTGGTCGCGGCGAAAACGTTACTAATGACGTCATTATTTAACCTATCTTAAAAGGTGGGTTGAACTGAATGTTGAGAATTTTAGCGCAATTGTTAAAACTTTAAGATGGCGACCGATTTTTTTTTTATATGATATAACATGTAAAATTCTTTTTATGAATAACGAATTTAACACACCTCATTTCAAGTAGTTTCTGAATAATTATTGCGATACATCAACAAATATGAAACTGTTGCCGTAAGACATTTTAAAATATATTTTTTTTATCGTATATATTTTTATTGTAGTAGTATTGTACATAAGACTCTACCACACCACCATCAACCAATAGTTATTAAAGTTTATTGTTAAAACTTACAAATTGTAACCTAACCTCTTTAAATTCTTGCTTTAATCTTTCAAAACCCATTTGTAATGTTTAAATCAACGCTAAGACGCTTCATAATACGTTCCTTTTCTTGATTGTAACGCTCACAAGTGGAGCGGGAAAAACCGCGGTTGTGATCGCATACTAGATGTTTGATACCTACCTTTTTCCTTACAGCATGGATGACATAATATTATGCTTGTCTTGGCAACAATGTAAAATTTGTTGGACTTACTCAAATTTAGACTAGAATAATTTATTCAAAGAACGCTTTTATTCTTCCAAAAATTTAATGCTCTTTAATCACTTTCACACGTGATACGGTTTTACTAATTTCTACTGCAGATTGTAGTTCTCTTTGAAATTTGATTTTACCATCCACGTTACAATTCCGCTGATCACATTTTATTCATTTCCTTCCTTCATTACTATATCTCGGAAAAATAATAAACGTGTGTAATTCAGAGTAATATTGGTAGATACACCTTTTCAGACTGATTTCTAATATGTACTGTAAAAACTCAATATTAAAAATTTCCAATGCATATCCTTCCTTTTAAAATTTATGACAGCAATGGTGTATATGAATACTTTTAGGGATGGAAAATTGCAATAAAAAAGCAACATAATTTAAAATTTTTATTTTTTAAATTTTCAAATATTACACTTTGTTGAACGCGGCAATATCAACACTTTGAACCTGAAAATAAAACTGATATATTAAAAATAAATAGAGACCTCTAGGCTATAAAATAAAAAACAAGCTATAGTTAATAAGTAAGTCTGGATGAACTATGTTGGTACATTTATTTGTAATTGTTATGTATTGCATCAGTTTAGACTCTGCCTATCTGCTAATCTCAGGTAGAACTACAGGCTAACAAGAATTTTATTTGATTTGACGGCCGTAGCCCGGACGTCATTCTATGAAATAAGTTCAAAAATAAAATAATAGTATTGAAATAGGGAATACGCATGAATACATTTTTGATTTAATTGTTAACTTTGTCACATAAACAAAAAAAAACATTAGCTATGAGTTCTTAGAAAATAAATACAGCTCATTCGACATATTAGTATAAGACTGACAGTGGCCAATGTTAACAAATGAGAACGAAAATATCTTTTACCAATGTTTGCATATGGGATATGCAAAGATCCACTGGTTTGGCTGTCTGCAGCTTTAACTTAACATATTTTTTTTTGGAAAATTGATTTACTTGCATGCTTGCATTAAATGCATCTTTATTTTAATGTTTTTACACAAAAGGAAAGAAACATGCTGCAGGCCACCTGACATTGAGTTATCACTGCAGTCTATGCACACATCCAACCTCAGTAAGTAGTTTAAGTAAAAAGTTCTATCTGAGGTGTTAAATGTAGTTCTTTGGGGTTGGGATGTCTCCTGTGTATTCTGTCAACTACACCCTTCGAACCGAAACACAGAAGTGTGAACACTGCTGTTTTACAGTAGAAATAGGTGCAGCAGCAGTGTCACTAAGACTACTGTCGCCATCAATACAAATATAATTCTGTTCAATCATAATATTTATTTATATTACCTTTAATATAAATGTAAAAGTTATGATTTTATTCATGTGTACGTGTCTTAAGTCTATAATATGAAATTTTTATTTTATTTAATAACATTTTGGCTATCGCAACCAAGCTATAGATTAAATATTTCTATAAAACGTTAAAACCTTTAGTAAATGCTAACAATAACACTTTATTTCAGGGCAAGCCCATAATAAACAACTTGGTCAAATGTAAAGATTTTTTAAACTGTTAAAAAATATATATATATTTAGGCTGCAGTTAACACTAAAAATCAACAACAGGTTGTCAACATATTTTTTTGGAACTTTTGAAATAGAAAGAAGCGTAATAAGAGAATATACATACATAATCTTCATTTTTCTCTATTTCTTCAGTAAGCCAATCTATAGAAACTTTGTCGTCTTCTACAACACATGAAATCTGAAGTTTATGAATGCCAAAAGCAAGAGGTACAAGTTTAGCAGCCCCCCACAGGAGACCATCTGTGCTGATAGACCTCACTGTGCTTTCCATGGCTTTCATATCAGTTTCATCATCCCATGGCTTCACATCTAATATAATATTGGATTTTGCTATGAGCACAGGTTCTGAAACAAAATAATAAAAAGAAGGAATTGTAATAGTAAACAATAACTTCAAAATAAAATACTCAATATTTATAAAATGTAAAATTTAAAATGCATATTTCTTAAAGTAACATGACATCATACTTTTTGCTTTCTTTGCATTGTATGCAGTAAGACGTTCTTCTCTAATTTTAGCAGCTTCAGCACTTTCTTCTTCATCATCTGACCCAAACAAATCCACTCCATCATCTGAGTCTTGCGAGTCATTTGCAACCTGTAAATATGTTTTATACACAATTTTTTAACTAGCCTGTACAAGGGACTTTTAAAGGGAATAAGTAAGTTTAATTACTTCGAATTTTAGATAACATGTCAACAAAGACTATGAACAAGTATTTATTTTGAGAGCCAGATAAGAATAAAAAAAAGGTAGTGCCTTAATTAATGTGTTAAAAATGAAGAGCCTGAATTTTTTTTAAACTGTGAATAATGAGTGACAGACAAAGATACATTTTAATAATAATGATTCCATTCACAGTAATAGTATTTATAAATAAGCATAACATTCCTAAAAATCTCTTACCTTAGGTGGTTCAACTTTAGGTATGTTTGTAGGGGTCTTTTCTGAGCTGCCAGATTCTAATGTAGAAACTCTGGCTTGTAAGCTGATCATTAAGTTACGCATATCCTCTATGGCTTTCTTTAGTTCTATGTTTTCTTTCTCTAAATTATTCAGTTTATTGTTTACTTCATTGTTAGGAACTCCAGCCAGAGAGGCAACACTATCCATCTTCAAATAGAACACAAATGATAATTATCTATATGTAACAAATAGTTTATGTAAGTCTTATAAATACTTTGAGTAAGCCTGAATATATGCATATGCAGTAATATAGTGTAAAATATTTCATTTTTAATAGTAAATTTTATGTATAAAATGTTCTATCAGTTCTCTTAAAAGTTAAACCTCTAAAAAATTTTTTTACCTGTACTGTCTCTCATTATAAAATAGAACTACTATTAATACCAATTACCAAAAAAATATTTTTTTCAAAGATCAACTCCCATTCAATGAAGTAATCAATGGAAAAAAAATCTAACAAAAATTGAATATTATATATATTTACATAAAGAACAAAAATATAATAGTATTTCCACAAAAATCTACTGGGTGGTTACCATGTTCTTCTAAAGTTTCTAAAGTTAAACAATAATATAATATAATACAATGTCTAGAAATGTAATAATATTGTAACAAGTTTGTCTATACAAAAAGGTTAGACAAATTTAGAGATATCCTAAAATTGGAACAAAACCCCTGACAACAGTCAGAACAAAACAAACGACAACTAGTAGGCAAACCCAACAAATAGAGTAAGAACCAGAAAGTTATGATTGTGGACAATCAGAGAAGTAGAGTTTGCCATTGTCTTCAGAATCTTAGTCTTATAATTTTATATAATTGTCGATAATTTTCTTTTTATGTAGATTAATTTTTCAATAATTATGTTACATGGCAAGATTTGATTTAATAAACAATACAATTTCAGAAATATATACAGCAGGTCATGTTAATTTTCATGAACCTTCTTCATTTTATGCCTCTTATTCCTTTAAAATTATTTTTATTCATTTATTTGGATAGTTTTACATAAAATTGGTAATGCATTTTTGTTATCACTGTCCCAAATTTGGATATTCTCAGTTTCTCAGATGAGTGTCAAAAAAACCTAAATAGTACTTTCCATTATTATGACTGATATTATTTAAATGGCTTACGTTTATTTCTGCCATTAAATTGATAAATTTATTTTTTTACTGATATCAATATTAGTCTCCACAATTATTATTTTTTCATTTTGAAACATATTTAATATAACATAATGTTCAGTTTGTAACAAGATAACTCTTGAGCATTAGGCTTGCAAAGCTTGTTGGTCTAAAACCTTAATAGATGAAACATTCAGAAATATTCAAATGCCATATATGGCCAATTCCACATGTTAATGTTATTTTAATATTAATTATTCATATTTATTAGTATGTTTTATATATATTCATGATGTGTACTAAAAAATATTCACAAAATAAAACATATCTGCTGTAGATTTTTATTTAATTAAATGTGTGTTACTAAAAAGAGGATATACTTATTGAATTTATTGAAATATAATATATCTATTCAAATATGTATCAATTAAGACAAAATTATTATTAAATAACAAATTACATTAAAACCTTACAGTACAATGGTACAAAAAGCATTGTATTTCTTTATAATCAGTAGGCATACCACATGTTAACGTTCAGCAATGTTTTCCATTGAAATAAAAATATTCTTTATTGCTATTGGTCACCTTAGTATTTTAAGAAGTATAAAGTATACTTACACATTCGAGGGAGTTTTTTATTAATTGCCTGGCCTTAGCAACTTCACTGGCTAGTGAAGATACTGGCACTACACTTGGACCCTAAAAATATGTAATAAAGTAAATATTGTTATAAAATAGTATCAACTCTTTTAAAAATTATGTTCATGCAGATCAGTTGCCTAGCAGCTTTTAATGAGGTTTTGACTATTGGAATAGTATATCCTTATTTTAATTTAATTATTGATAGGTCATTGGTTGCGAACTTCAACCACCCATTGTGGTGACAACTGAAATGAACTTCCGATTTTTCTGATATGCACATATCAAAATTAATTATCACTTGCTTTAAAAGCAAATGGAAACATTGCATGGACTCCACCATTCCTGAGAGTTCTCAGTTCTGAGAATTCCTTTCATCCATGACAGTTAGGCAATATGGGTCTCTTGTGATAAAAAAATTATGTCAATTGTTTAGGTTTAACTTAACTACTACAGTATTAATAGATTCAATGCAACATCTCGCGACCACAATCAACTGCTACTTGCGAAGAATAATGCCTCATCTGCTTTAAGCTGCCAGGTTCGTGATAATACGAATCTGCCTAGTCCTAAGGCACCAAACAAGGGGATTCAATGTCAGATTTATTGTACATAGTAACATAGTAATGCTTACTTTGGATAATGTTTCATAGTAATTCTTTTCAGCATCATTATAAACGGTTTTGTCTAGCCAGACCTTTTCATGGATTAAAACAGACATGTTCTGAAAGGTAAAAAGGGTCAATGATAAAAAATTATGTAACAAATAAAGTTTTGGTACGGTCACATGAACTGTCCCGTCGCCCTAAATGGTACTAAAATAGAAACAAGTGTCCTAGAAGTGGGTTGCTGTCATTTATTGAAGGAACTGATACAAATTAAATGAACAAACTTCAGTTTTTGGCGCCAGATGTTCGGTACAAGAAAGTTCGCTTATAGGTTGCATTAACACTTAAATACAGATTTAAAGAATCACCGAACCATACAACTTAGGTTATAATTTCAAGGGCGGTATGGGTATAATTTGTAGTCATACTGAAGTATTTTTCAAAAATTAGATAATTTAGTGGTAAAATTAACAAAAATTATTTACCTCTATTTTCAATTTCAAAACTTGAGATTTAACGTGCGTTTGTTTTCAAATCTGTAGATATGCTTTTAAATGCAAAAATAAGCTTGAAGTAAAAAAAACGTACTTTTGAAACACCACGTAGTCTTACGTTGATAGTTGGACCATAAAGAAAGATGTTTAAAGAAATGAGTAAGGTAGGTAACGGAACGATCGGAACTTGTGGAACGAAATTAACGAACCATAGATTTTCAAAGAATTGTCGTCAGGTTCAAAGTGCCAAAAGTGTGTCGTGTCAAGTTGGTCTTGGAGTCACTTCTATCCATAGACTTAAATAGATTTATAGACAGTCACTTAATTTATATTAAATTAATTTGAACTTAATTTGATAATTGATATAACTTTTATAAAATGGTATTAAAATTAAATGCATTTAATTTTATTTACAATAAACGTTCGTGGTACGTTTCGTTGGCGTGGTCTCCAAAACTGTCACTCATTCAAGTATAAAACACATAGACTACCGCTAAAATGTATGAAATACGTTAATTTTTGTAAAAAACCTTCCCGAGCATCTATTATATGTTTGACATTCACAGTATGACCATATGAATGTTTTGTTTAATTCAATGTATTTATAACATATTATATTTTACATAAATTTTAGCTTTCTGCACTCCCCATATCAAATTTAACTGTGCTACATTTCAGTTTCACACTCCTCAATGCGCTCGAAGTAAATGAAAAGGTGTGCAAAGTTTTCTCGGACGTTAATCGTTTTATGTGTTACACCACTAACCAATGCTCCTTCGTACATATGTAACACAGATCTCCATCGCGATTTATGGATTCCCACCCTTGCCTAGAGAATGAAGGATCTCCTCGAGAGGTTCTTCGACAAAGCTAAGTCTTATCCCAATCATCTAACAGGCAAGCAGCCACAGACACCCGGCACCCGGGTGGTGTGGCAAACTAGGCTAGACATATACTGGACGACTTAGACTCTACAAACGCTAGCAAATAATCTCCCTCCGAAAATGATTACGATTTATCTTCCCAGACACTACACAGAAGTCACACATATTTCACGCGCTGTCCTTGTCGGCGAAGCCATAGACCTGCATTCTACGGGACAGGCACGCGGAGTTCCCGCATGAATGTCTTTTTCGTCCGTCGTAGTCCTGAAACACAGGTTGTTCGGTGAAACTGTAAAGGCGGGTAGGGCCAACAGCATAATCATATTAGAAAAAAAAAATTGGAATTTACAAATGTAATGTTTTTTTAAACGATCGACTCAGTTTCATATCGATATCTTTTTTTTGTATTGGAGGTCAAAAATAGGAATAGCAAAATTTAGTCCGACTTTTTTGTTTGTTTGTCTATAAATCCCAAGATCTGAATCATATCCTAATTTTCTTAAGATAAGCTTGAACCGGTCCACGTTATAAACATTCATTTTTGATTTTTGCATGCACACATACGTTTCTGCTTCACAGCTTTAAGTATTTAATTCAGTTTAAATTTTTTATATTAAACTAGATGACGCCAGCGACTTCGTCCGCGTTGTAACTAAACTTATATGAATTTATTGTACATGGAGGCATGCCAAT
>DWKW01001344.1:0-12910 GCA_018250115.1 Doberes anticus | reverse complement strand
GCCTTCGACATAAGACTCTACCACCATCAAATATCACACATACAGCAAAATATCACGTAAGCAGATTATTTTTATTCTGCCGCCATGAAAGCTTAAGATTTTCAGATATTCCAAATGTTACTGAGTTTGGAAATCGTATTTTACACAAAGACTTGTTTAGTGGTCAGAGTCAGAGTGGTAGAGTCTTACTTCTGTCGTAAAGCAGCAGCGTGAGAACTGCTGTGTTCCGGTTTGGGGGGTGTAGTTAGGCAGACGACACTGGACGGCGGGCATTCCAACGTAGTCCTCAGGAGTAGCAACGTATCCACACACAACCTCAGGTGTGGATGCCTTCAAACCGAATCACACCAGTTCTCACACTGAGAACAAGCTCTTATTCCGCGACACATCCAGTTACAATATCAGATAGGACTTCCGTCCTAGACGAGGTTTCATGTGGATGTCTATGGTCTACATTCAGCCCTTAGTGTCAGGTAGCTTAAATGCTCACGAGCCCTTCCCTGAGTACTGAATGGTTCTAGACAGGGCAGGCGTAACATATTGCGAGGCTGGGTGCAAAAATTTTGCCGGCCCTGAATACACATTCAATTCTTAAATTTTACAACGAGGACTTATTTATTCACATATGCTGTTACGTATTATATATTTTTTTATGAGTTATATATTAAATAATAATACAATCTAATGATAATTAAGGAGACATTAAATTGTAGACCGGGGTCTCTTAATACGCGGGGCCGGGTTCCGGAGAACGCGCTGAACCTGTCTGGCGCCGGCACTGGTTCTAGTTATTTGATCTGCAGAAATTATACACGAGATCAACGTCAATACAATTAACGACTGTTTTCAGAGGATATTGAAAAACAACTACATTCGTAACAGGTGTTTTGCAACGACCTGCGTTAAGTGCCACTTGAGCGCGCTTTGAAGTTAGTGGAAGTGTGACTTTCAACTAACTTCATTAGCGTTTAAAAAAACTTAACAAATTCTAATTCCAGCGTAGCTTGGAGTACTTACCCCCTCATAACGGTCATAAGCTACAATCTGAGAGAAAAGTAACGTAAACGCGAAGATGAAATAATATGTGAGTATAAGGAGAAAAAAAACGCTTTGAACTCGTCTCGTTTGATGTTCGAGTGTTCGGATGTGAATAAAATTCCTCCTCTCGCTACCTTCCACTGAAGAACCGAATTTACATAAGCATTCGATTCAAAAACGTTATAAATTAGCGAGCGGCGCGAACCGGTACACGAGCGGCGCATAACTCAACCTAACAGCGTCATTAGAATACCGCAATGGCGTTAACTAATAACTGGGACTTAAGACTTAAGGGGTGATCATTGAAGCTCGGTGACAAGGAAAGGTTTCTTTCTGATGTAATTTTTTTGTGTGCCGAATTGCAATGGGGGTGCGCGGCGAGGGGTGGGGCCGGCCGGGTCCAGGCGTGCGCACCCGGCAGTGGCTGGCCGACCGCCGCGCGCTACGGACGCCTTATCTCGCTCTCTCGCGCCCCACGTTGGGCGCCATTCGTGCCGATACCGAAATCGTAAACCGGTCGTATATATGTGAGATTCGAGTGCTTGTGAAAGGATCGCTTAAGTGTTCTGTGATTGTTTACAAAAAAAAATCTAACTAATTAATTCTAAAATTCGAATCAAAACACTGCGTTGAAATTACAATAATCAGTTGAAAAAACTTAGTGCTATAAATCAGTGTAATAAGTTTAATGTCTAATAACTGTAAGTGTTGTGTCACGTGAGGTTTTTCTGACGCAAGTACTTTTCTTTGTTCGTGACTTGTTATCCTTCGGAAGATAAAAGTGTAAGTATACTTCACCTTTCGAAGTGTCATTAGAGGACGACATCGGCGAAAGTTTACGTCGGATTTCTTTCGTAAATTACTCGAACATGACAAGAAAACAACGAACATGACAAAAAAATAATGTTTATATCGACACGTGTCGACCGAAAGTCATTTTTTTATATTTTCTATAAATCGTGGGATTCTCCACTTTGGTTCTTGTTGCTATGACATAGATGCTAACATCACCTGTCGTTACCTGTAAGCTCTTGAATGAAAAAAATGGGTCCGCCTCTTCAATATTGTTTTCAAGTGTATTCTCGAAACGAAGCGATTTGAAAAGTTATGCGAGTGAAAGGAAATGAAACAGATATAAAGTGCGGGCCGCTCTGAGAGCAGTCGCTCTCAAACAGCAAACTTTACAGCAAACAATTAAAAGAACGTTTCCATTGACGCCAAGTTTTGCAGTCAAGTTATGCCGTGTGATTAAATGATGTAACGTCTTGAATTTTTGAATTTAAATGTTACGTGATACGTCTTACTGGAATTCGTATTACATTTTAACCGGTCTGAATGAGGAAGATAAGATATTTATTGCTTTTTTTGGAGTTTATAATCTTAAAATTATAAATATCTTAAAGTAAAGTACCCGACCCATTGGCACGACTTATCTTGTCTTATCTTGATGTTTCAGCAGAGATTGGACAAGAATTTACATAATTTCGTACACTTTACGAAGCTTCAACCATTTCTTAAATTTAAGCGTCAAAATTTCGGAGTTTTTACGAGCTATTCACTTTTCTATTTGGCCGTATTTTTTTGGCGGCGAAATTTACTCGTGTTTACGTTGAAATTACCTACTTTTATGTTAAGGGTCCTGCCCTTTTGACTTGATTCGTGAACGTGCTGTTTATATTATTTAAAATTAATTTTTTGCTTTATATTTGTAATAAAGTAATTGTTTATGGTACTTAGGTACTGTAAAATATGTTACGTATTGTAAATATCTACCTAACAAGTTGAAAAGTCCCTTATTTAATATAAACGGAATAGCAAACGAGCATGCAGTCCACCTGATGTTAATTGGTCACTGTATCCCATAGAAATCAAATTATCCACATACAACCTCAACCTCATCCATATGTGGTTGCTTTACCACTCCTGAGGACTAAGTTGGAATGTCACCTATCCTGTCTGTTCTAAGTACATACGTATATGGCAATGTACAACTGCGTGTTAGCTGTTTTCTTTAAAGACTCCGATTTAATTGTGTTCCGTTTTATCAGCAACCGATTAATGTACCACTGCTGGGCACGGGTCTTTCTCAGAGATGAAGAAATTTAGGCTTTAGTCCACCACACTGGCCAAGTGAGGATTGGCAGACTTCACATGCCTTTGAGATCATTATGGAGAACTCTCAGAAGTGAAGGTTTCCTCACGATGTTTTTCTTCACCGTTAAAGCGAGAGATTAATTCATAATACGCATATAATTTCGAAAGTTCAGAATAATAATATTTCGAGTAATAGAGGTGCCGGAATTGGTACCTCGACCCACCATATCGGGTACGAGATGCTTAACCGCTAGGCCATCACTCACTCGTAATGTTTTCCGGATATACATACATAAATCATTAGCTTGTAATATTCTACATGCCTACAGTGCTAAGCGTTACTTATTATTTGCAGGGCTGTTTTTCTTTATTTACAAAATACATTTCCGGACTATTCTGATGTGTTCTACTTATCCTGATCAGTCACAACTCCGAACTTATTTTGAATTTTAACAGAGAATTAATAACTTGGTTACCTTTAATGTACTTTGATCTTAACTTTTCACATTTCTGTAAGGATTTATGTTCATCGAACAGGCCGGAGTGATAATCACGGCTTTATCTAATCCTATCTTAAAGTAATACTTTAATGTCTGTGATGGTGGTAGGCGGCACCACCGCTGCACCTATTTCGGCCCTAAAGCAGTGTAAGAACTGCTGTGTTTCCGTTTGAAGGTAGTTAGGCAGAAGACACTGGACAGGAGGCGTTGCAACTTATTCCTCTGGAGTAGCAATGCATCCACATACAACCTCAGATAAGACTTCTGTCCTAGTTGAGGTATTCTATGGACGTCCATGGGCTGCAGCGACCACTTAACAAAAGGTGACCTGCATGCTCGTATGCTATTCCATTTAAATAATAATACAAATGTGAGTCTTCAGCACTGCAATGTGTAAATGTGTAGTGATCATAATGTTGTTTTTGTTGTGTTTTTCCACTGAACGTTTTGTTGGGTACATCTACATGTCATTGGTGAAGCACCGGTGTTGCTTCCAAATATTTTTTTCGGTCAGTCCGACTAGTTTCAGATGTCCTACGCGAAGTCCACATGAAGGAAATGATTAAATGTTTTTATAATAACAAACGGGCAAGCAGGCCACCTTATGTTAAGTGGTCACTGCAGCCCATGGACATCCACGTCAAACCTGAACTAGAACGAAAGTCCTATCTGAGGTCGTACGACACGACAGAATTAAGTGCAGCGGTTTTGCCGCCGCAGGCGAGCCTTCGTCATAAGACTCTACCACTATCTAATTTATCATGATGTGTCTATTTAGCATTGGCTGGGATGCTACGCTAATGAAACATCATCATCATCATCAACCCATTATTGTCCCACTGCTAGGCACGGGTGATCTTCCAGAAATAAGGGAGTTTATGCCTTAGTCCACCACGCTGGAGAAGTGCGGATTGGCGGACTTCACATGCCTTTGAGAACTTTATGGAGAACTCTCAGGCATGTAGGTTTCCTCACGATGTTCATAATACGCACATAATTTCGAAAATTAAGAATGAATAATTTTTCGACAAATAGAGACCCACCATAACGTGGTCGAGATGCTTAACCACTAGGCTATTGCTGCTATTGCTACTACTGCTATTATGCTATTACTGAAGATTAAGTTCCGTCCACTGCCTTAGTCAATGCCTCCTGTCCAATTAATACCTCCTGTCCAGTATCTTCTGGCAAACCACACCCTTCAAATAATAACACAGCAGTGCTTACACTGCTGCTTTACGGCGACATAGGCGGTGGTGCCGTCGCAGGCGAGCCTTCGACATAAGACTCTTCCAACAACAACTATAACACTAATATTATACATAGGAAAACAGGTTTTGCGTGATAGAGTACTACTCCTTCCATTCCATGGATATAGTTGAAATGTAGCAAATTCAAAAACTGACGATTTATGATACTTTTTATACCAATATTCTTCTATTCGATTTGTCATAAACAAAGGAAGTAAAGATTTTTTTTTCTTTTAATGAAAAATCTCTTTGTCAAAGCTGGCTTCTAAATATCACTCCTACCCTTTTAAATCTAGCCTAGCCCCTCAGGTTTACCACAAAAAAAACTGGTGAAGCTGTAATGGCCTTAAGGGCTAACAGAATTTAACAATTTCTACAAAAAGCATTACCAATTATTATTATTTTTTCTTGTTGAAATATCCATAATGTTACGGACGAATTAAAGACATCCAAGAGATCTCTTAGATGAGATATAGTTTATTTTTACTGTGATGAATATTAGATGTTTGATAAATTTTGGAAAAAATTTAAATCACCATCGCACCGGTTTGAATCTTAATTGATGAGGTTATTGAATTGGCTGAATTTCTGTGACAAATTTTATTGCATTTCTTCAAAAATTATGGCTGCTATCGTGTTGCCAAATTTTGTTACATCCCATTTTCAGAAGATTCCATCAAAATATTTTTTCGGAATCGGCCGGTAGTACTGATAACGAGAACCAAAATAAAAATTAAATTCCAAAGCGCGATTGTTCTGTTTGGTTTTATTTCATACCGAAATCTACATAACATTTTTGTAATTCAAAGCTGCAAACCTCCTGAATATAAATTTCTATCTACCTTTTTCTTATTGAAACCTAAAATTATTTTCTAAAGCCTTGATATGTTTTTGTATAAGATGTAAAAATTTAACCGAAATTTATCTGGTAATTGGAATGCAATGTCAAATACAGAATTAAATTATTCAATTCCACTTAGTCTTTGTACATATCAATTTCATTTCATTAAAAATAATCATAGCTACTAATTGAAATACCTAGACTAGAATTTATTTATTCCATTAAATATTCCATTACATCGGGCCACAAATTTCGATATTTCTCTCAACAATAGTGAAAAGCGTCTCCTAAAATTAATATGTGCGGAGTGGTCTCTGTTAAATGTGGGCAGTATTAAAACGGAGTACTAATAGGAGGGGTAGGGGGTTAACTTTACGTCCTCAGACCGGTCTAGAATTATTAATTACTAGAATGGTGATTGCATTCTTAGTCTTGCGGTCTCTGCAGTTATTCGAGTGGGTACTATGTAAAATAAAGTATATCTTGCAGAAGTATATTTATGTAGCTATTAAAATCATTATAGAACTCTTTGTTAATATTCATTGTTTAACATTATTACATTATTATAAAATTAGGATCAGCGTGGATTTAGGACATTTTTTGTATGTTCAACAATACTTTGGTATTGCCACGGAAATTCATTCGGATTTCATATAACAAATTATATGAATATCGGTTTAAAGGAAGTAGTTTATCGCTATTAGTTACGTAATAATAACTTCATTAAAAATAATTATTAAGTTATGTAACTCAGAACTTATTAATTTACCTGAAAAATTTCATTTAAGTCTATGTGTTGAGTTACAATCACTTTCAAAGATAGTAGCAGTATGTAGGTAGGTAGGAAAAGTTCTTAGGTACAGAAAAAATATGTTTTCACCGTTTATAAAACATAAACATATCATGTATCATTGTGGCTAAGATAAGATAAGAGATCGTATTTTTTGTGAATTCCTATTTTGAAATCAATAGCAGGTATCTTTAAAAAAATGTTAAAGCTGTAAATTCTATTAATAAATTGCGAAAACATGTTTAAAAATTGCGTTTGTTGGGTTAACTTTGGGGTCGTACTAGTGAATCCGTTCATCGTTGCCCCAATTTCCATGAATATTAAATCGGAACAACAATAATAATAATAATTTTCAAAATCTGTTCATTCAGAACCACATTAAAGCACAATGAGGCTCCGTTTCCGCGCCGCCGAACAATTTCTCTGAATAGCGACTTGGATATTAGTTATGCCGCGTGTCTTGTTAAAATTAAGGATTTAAATTTAAATTTGCAAAGCGAATAGGTGAAACGAAATAAATATGAATATGAATGGGAACTGACAAGAGCCGTGGCTCGGGTTTCGAATTATTAACTTTTCAAGAGCTCGGCGCTACAGTCGGAGGGCCCGAATTCATCTCTCAAGTGCGTCTAACAAGGCTGTCATATCCTAAACGTCAGATTCTCACATAATCATCTTTTTGATACTCTTAAAATTTGTAGCAATTTTAAAAATTGTGTATTATTCGATGGTGGTCTTACGTTGAACGCTTGCCTGCGGCCGCACCACCGCTTCACCTATTTCTGTAAAGCAGCAGGGTTAGAACTGCTGTGTTCGAAGGGTGTACCCTTCGAACCGAAACTACACTACAGTTAAGCAGAAGAAACTGGATAGGAGGTATACCAACTTAATCTTCAGGAGTGACAGTACGTTCACATACAACCTCAGATACGACTTCCGTCCTAGTTGTGGTCTGATGTGGATGTCTGCGGGCTGCGGTTACTACTTAACATTAGGTGGCCTGCATGCCCGTTTGCTATTATGATAATATAAAAAAAACATACTTTCGTAAATACTTAACATTAAATTACTGTTTTAAACTTAAAATTTATGAATAATATGTACTACTCCTAATGACCAATGCTACTCCTAACGACTAAGTTGAAATGCCTCCTGTATAGTGTCTTCAAACCGAAACACAGCAGTTCTCACACTGCTGCTTTACCGCAAAGATAGGGCTACGGTGGAGCTAGCAGGCGATCTTACGTCATAAGACTCTACCACCATCACGATCTTTTAGGATGATACTACTTCTAAGTTAGTTCTGACTAAGGGTACTAACTCACTTTTATAGAATTCTTCTATAAAAAAACTTTTACTTAGGGCTCCTAGCGAGGGATTCGCTATTAAATCAAGTGTACAAGGTTCGAAACTCCTAAACGTGGATCTGCAAATGGTGAGTTATTATTTAATTACGTTACGTATACGATATTGCCGGACTAACTTATAATAATCCGATCAGTACCGCAGATATTACAAATAAGCGATTTTATGAGATTGTTTGAATTCGCTATTCAATCTAAAGTCGCAAACTATTCAGAGCTCGAATTCTAGTGTAAGCAGTCTGGGCACACCCATATCAATCGGGCTCGGGTCCGGTGAATATTATTAAAACCGCAGCCGGACTCCGTAACGCTTCTAATTAACTTCGGACTACTCGGCGAAAGCTGCAGCTGCTCAATAATGCCTTCTCGACATAAGCTTGCTAATACCTGTATGGTAGCCTTACAATAAAAATGTCTTTCTGAATTTTACTAAATCAAGACTTATTAAAAGTATTAGAAGCAGTGATAGCGTACCATAATACGTGTAGTTTTGATGTCACTTATAGGATGGGTCTGCAAGTATCATTTCGATGCCTTGGACTCGGTCGAGAAACGACACCTCATTAGCGATTATTCTCTTTTTGACGCCAAGCTCTATGGTTTCAAATACCGCCGCCGTGTCGCTGGTTGGATTGGAGGTTGGAGGTTTTCTATCGGATACATTTTGGAGAATCTGCGTTGGAACTGCATAATTTAGTTGCTCTAGCCTCCTTCCATCATCGGACATTAAGACTTACCGAGAGTTACGAGTATCATCCTTATAACGTTTATGTTCCCTTGAAGCGAACAAATCGTTTCGGTAACTCGTTTCTGCTGTGATATACAAAGAGTAGAACTCTCTCCCGTCGTCTATTTTTCCCGATTCTGTCGATTTGGAGTTATTCAAGTCAAGCATTTTCTGAGCATGACTGCTACATCTTAGGCTTTATCCCGCTTAAAGTGCTTAGTGAAAGGTAAAATAAGCGTATTCGTTGAGAATTCAAACCTGCCATTTCGCTAGATTGAAGTACGAATCACAGCAGTTTCATTTTTCGAAGTTACGTGCGTATTAGAAATTTATAATTAACCTTGAAGGAAAACATCGTGAGGAAATACGTATGCCAGAGATTATGCATAATATTCTAAGTACACGTACAGTCTGTCTATCCGCACTTGGTTACAATTGGACAATTATTATTTAATAATGATTAAAGGAGATAGTACGAAGCAAGTAGGAATATATTAGTGCGATAGTGCAAACCTATAGTTAGTTAACGCCTCTATCTGAATTGAATCGCAAATCTTAATTTACTTATGTCACGTCATATATGCTTTGCCAAATGTTCTGAATTCAAATGGCTTCTGGTATTGACGATAGCGATTTTAACATAAGAGCCAAACTCGGCCACGATTCGCTGTGGCTCTGATGAATGCAACAATCAAAATAAACTAACCCACATTTTGTTTTTTGAAAACAGACAATTAAATTAAACATTATTCAGTATGATATAAACACAACTTTAAAAAAAAAAATATTCCAAATTTTTTTATTGGAAACACTAAAGCTCGTTATTAACTACAAAATAAAATCGGCGACAATTCTCTGCTCTCGATTGTTCTCTCTCAATGTACTCTTATTACGCCACCATAAGTCAAATCTTTATACATACAACTACTGAGATAGTTGTTCGTAGCACCGATGAAATGAAATGGTTGATAAAAACAATTGCAACTTATCCTTAAAAATAAATGTAAAACTGAATCGTGGTCTATCATCAAAATTTACGTTTACGATGTAAATACCGTGTCATCACTAGTTTTGTTTGATTTCACTCAATCTGCACTATCTATAGTCAATTTAATTTCTTTGTTGGAATACTTACCTTATTATGGAATAACCTGTTGGGCACGGATCTTCTCTAAGAGATGGTTCCATAGTCCACTACGCTGGCCATTAGCGTATTGTACAGTAAAAGTCCCAGTCACTGATAAATTATTCAAAGCTGTAATTTTCATCAATTTCTATGTCGATATCAACTTTTTTATATTCCAGAAGTAACGAGCATGCTAGCCACATGACGTTAAGTGGTCACTGCAGCTCATATAAGCAAGCAGCAACCTTAATATCCGAAGTATTACACAAGGCTGCACGAGGATGCCTTGCTTACTTCTGAGGACTAAGTTAAAACGTCCTATTGTCCAGCGCTCTTGTCTTATACCGTAATACCAATAATATAATAATAATACTAAACCCTTCAAACCGAAAGCACCATCAAATCACGAATTATACAAATGAAAACTAAGTGGTTTATTTTTATAAAAAAAAATAAAGAAAAAAGGAAAAAGAGAAAAATCTCTCTGCAGCATACCATACAGTATCCGAACAATAAAAGAAACACTCCATTCATTTACTAGGAGCACATAAGATGCGAGGGCGCTAATGAGTACGCGACGTCTGCAACGTGTGTCAAACTCACTTCGGTTATTAACTAACACGTCAGTTTCTAATTACTCTATCCAGTTATCACCTGCGACTGACGGGAGTACTGCTGCACACCCATTTTAAATTGGCACCCGTGCGTAGATGTTGTAGGTACTCCAAATGATACACCGCCAAGCGATGTATCATGTTTTTTTAGAAACAAAATATTCATGGGCAATACAATTTTTTTTTAAATGTTGACTTTTACAAAAACTATACAATTTTAAAACTCTACAACTCTACCAATCTAAATTTACAAAAAAATATATAAATTTCACATCAAAAAGAACAACTAGCAATTTATTTAACCAAAAAATTTAAGTTGTTTCCTAAATTTTATTTAGTGGCAGTAATTATACAATATTATCAATTCTAAATCTTGTAAAGAAACTCTTATACACAACATAAAAAACCTCCTACAACAAAGTAAAGTCAAAATACTAAACTCCTTTTTGTTACACGCGGCTCTAATTAATCTGGTTTGTGCTTCCTCGGAGTGCTACGAAGTTACAGAATGTATTGAGATGACAACCTCATTACAGTGTAGCGTGTCAAACTTTTAATATCGCGTATGAGAAATATTTTTCTACCAAAATATAAACAAGATTAATATATAAGATCTGAAATTGATATTACTCTGAATTTTAGTCTTCGTTGATTCGTCGTCCTACTTCTTTCTTGATTGACTGGCATGCTCGTTTTCTATTCCGATTGAATAAAAAAAAATATGTATAACTCTATATCTACGACTTTGTTAGTAAAACTAGCGCTGGTTCGCTACAAATTATCATATCAAGTTGCATAGTAGTAGTAGAGTAAAAAGTTTCCTTTAACGTAGATACAGATTCCTGTAGCGTTGTAGGTTCTTACAACGCTGTGAAATTTAATTGTTAAATTCACAATTTTATAGCATTTTTTTATAGATAGTGAGAAGAATACATTTTCTTTGAGATTTTATTTTGAGGAATAAAATAAAATAAAGTTTATATTATACAACCAAAATAATTAATTAATAGCGCTTCAAACTCACAGTTCAACACTAGGATTCCCTGTGCCATGGGAACATGGACACACAAAGACAAGTACAAAATTTGATAATGATTTGAATGTTAGATGATGGTAAAATCTTTTTTTTGCCGTAAACGCTTACAACCTCACGTCTGCGCTAACAACCTCAATCGAACTGCGATTTTGAGGTTAGATTTTGATGTCATGACTGTAGTGACCACTTTACCTCAGATAGCCTGCAGCTCATTTTAATAAATGTAAAACGTCTTTTAAAACATATCTTATAATTCGTCAAAGGATTTCATGATTATGTAATTATTATTTTTTCCGTTTTACCTTGCAAAAAGTTCCCCGTGAACCCTATGTAACACAACTACATTTATACATAAGTCCTTTAAGATTTCTTAAAGTTAAAATCCTCAAAGGAGCCAATCAAGTGATTTTCTCGACGATATTTGTTAAGCTGAGCCAATTTCACGCTCGTTGCGCGCTATTTCGTCTCTTTTATTAATTGTTAATTTGTATTAAGACAATAAAGGAGATTACAATGGTTAAATATTTGCTGAGTCTTGAATAAAATGTATGTACCGCTTAAGAAATTAATTATAAACTGTTTTTTTAGATATAGGATAAATGATGTGTATATGACCTTTTATGAGGAAACCTTACTTTATTCAGTAATCGTGTAAAAGCAAACTTTTTTAGATTTCTTTCTTTTATTTTAAAGACTTCTGAGTAGCTTTCATCCTCCATAAATTCAGGAACCGATTAAAATGTACTTAATCTAATCGTAATTAAATTATATTCGTGCATTTTTTGTTTGTTAATTACGGAATAATAGCTTTATAATAGCTTTTTCTCTGATAAGAGACACGCCCACGTGGGACGTGGGAATGATGTACTAAAAGTGCAAAGACTTACATTTTAAAACTGCAATTTATACGTAAATAAATATACCTATTGACAAAAATTAATTCTAAACAATTTGGGTTTTACCTATGTCATTCAAAGAAAATTACACTTCCATCCCTTATTTTCCTACAGTACTATTACCAGCTTTTCTAAACTATGGAACGAATGTGGTTGGTCCATTGTAAACAACATCTATAACTCTCGGTCCACGCACGCCATCGTTTTAAACTTCACTCGGAGTTCAGAAACGTTCAAACTTTGCAGACAAATTCGATCTGAGCCGAGCGATTCGGACCGCTGCATGCAAAACCTTCAGATGTGCGCTGTTTATAGGGAAAAGCCAATAAACACTGCTACGAAGTGTTTGCGGTTTTCAATTATGACTTCTGAATGAAGCATTCAGTTTCTATTTAAAGGCTAAGAGTGCACTATGGTCTTATAATACTATAATACTATACTACTATAATACTATTATAATAAACTATAAATTATCTTATATCTACTTGTATTCAGTCTAATATGCATTTAAGCAAAACATGTATATAATTCATTTAAAAATTATTAAGATTACTTATATGTGAGAGCAATAGGTTCCTTGTGATGCTCAGCCCTAGAGCCTGGCCCCTCGCATGGCCTCGAGGCTCCAGAAAAC
>DWKW01001343.1:0-12912 GCA_018250115.1 Doberes anticus | reverse complement strand
TCTCTCATCTCTGAGAGAAGACCCGTGCCCAGCAGTGGGACAATAATGGGTTGATGATGATGATGATGATTATTATACTAAAGGCCCGCTTCACAATGTTTAGGTTAAGTTATATAACTAAATTACTTGATGTTGGTAGAGTCTTATGTCGAAGGCTCGTCTGCGGCGGCACCTATTTCTATCGTAATGCTGCAGTGTGCGAAACACAGCATGTTTCGGTTTCCATGGTGTAGTTCGTCAGGACAGCTATAGTAGCAACGTCCTACTGCTAGTTGAGGTCGGATGTAGATGTCCATGGGCTGCAGTGACCACATAACAGACGGGCTAAATGCTTGTTAACTATTCGGTTAAAAAGAAACATTGGCGGATTGTTCGCCGGTTAAACTTCCTTTGCATTTATTTTTAATTATAATGTCAAGCTCCAAATAATGTATTTATTCGATACATAGGTTCCAAGTAGCGTGCTACTTGGACATTGTGAAAGAGGCCTTTAGTATGATTTTTTTGTTCATTATTTATTTATTGTTATTTTTACTAGCTTTACAAACATTACATTAGTCCAGTTCGTTTCGTCAAGCATTTCGAGATAAGTTTGTAGAAAATTACATCAATCTGTTGGTCCCGTAGCACCAGGTCAGCAAGGTCAGTTCTCTGACCAGGGAAGATTTCTTAACAACGACGAGATTGCATACTGGTATTCGGGCCCGTAGATAAATAATCGGGGACGTTCAGTTCAAGCATGTCCATCATGGATGCACAGCTTACCCCTAAGGAGTTGTACAATGTAATCTTGATGGATTTTGCTTGGTTCAGTTGCGGCGCAATTCCAACGTATTATATCCTAGCAACCCTAATGAGAAACAACAACAACAACAAACAACTAAGAACTAAGGTAGAACGACTATGGTAGAACAACTGCCTCTTAAATTACTTTTGAAGCTTCTTCGACATGAGCTTGTACTTTGCTTCACGTGGGCTTCAAATCCGTACTAAACGCTCCTTAGGAAGCCGTTATAGATCATCTAGCAGCAATGCTATTTATATGCTGTGATAGTCGCAGAACAAATTGTACTTTTAGTGAAAAATTCAGTCTCAAAGAGAAGGGAAATAGATTTTTATTGTTAAACAATTACCTTATACTATACTTATCAACTATAAGTATATACTTATCAATTATTGGAATTGATAAGTATGTTATAAAATGTGTTTGTGATATGGCAACACAATGGGTAGGATCAACAGGTAAGTCCCACATAGTGGGTGTGTCGGTTCAGTTTCGCCCTAGCGTTGTAGTGATTTTTCGGTCTCAACTATCAATATTAAAGTGCCAAATATTACTTATGTTTACTTTGCGCAAATTAAATTTGCTGTTATTAGAGTAATAACGATTTTTATTTATATCGTCAACAATTAGTTTTAATCTGTAAAAGTAAAATTGTATGAATTAAAAATTTAAATAAATACTAATTCTCTTATGCCCGTTGTTTTATTTCTCAAATTGTAGTTATTGTATGTTTCATACACTCAATAATAATAGAAAAGCAATAATTGGACATAACGAAATTTATTGCACAAATAAATACGTGTTTAGCAACTATAAAATTTGCTTTAAATCTATTACAGCCTACAAAAACAGTGCACGCTTTAAACAAATCTTCATTCTAAGAAGGCCACAGAGTGGTAATCTTAAATTTAGCTGATTCTGATAAATAAGATTCGTAAGGCCACAGTGTAGTAATCATAAATTTTGCTGTTTCTGATAATTACAATTTTGAAGACCACAGTATAATAATCTAAATTTTTTCTGATTCTGATAAATTAAATTTTTATTTTGTTTCGCGTGGTATTTACGTACTTAATTAAAATGATTACCATTACAATATATTACCACATTACAATACGTATGCGATTACTTAGAAAAAGTTTGTCTACACGAACTACTGAAGTTTTGAACTGAAAACGTTCAAACAAACGTATGATGAGCCTACCAAACTTATGAAGTCTACCACCAACAAAGTCGCGAGTAACAGTTAATTAATAGATAAATTATCTTGTCGTAGTATTGAACTGTGAGTAGTAGTCATCGGTGGGCACGTTGTTGTACATAACATCTCTGTAGTACTTCTCTTTCTCTTTCTGCTGCAAAGCCATCAGTTGATTTTCTTCCATTAGCTGTCTGGCTATTTCTCTGTAATGTGTATACGTTTATATACAATGTGATATCACTTTATAGAATAATGTCTATGTCCACATAACTTAAAAGTTTCTTTAAAACTAGTAATCAATGGTACTAAGAATAAATTTCTGTCATTTAAAAGAACCTGTCTATTACCAAGAGAAATCGACCACCATAAATAAATGTTTGTCTTTGTGTCTGATTGTACCTTCTCCTTCGTTGGTCTTGAATGTCCTGGCGTGCTACCTCACTCTGAATGGACTTGGACAGGGCTTGCCATTCAGCTTCCATCTTCTCTTCAGCCTCTCGTTTAGCCTAGCATTCATCATTATTAAATAAATATTCGAACAAATTAAATTACAACGTTACTTTATTTCACAATAGCACCATTTCTAGTACGGAAATGGAAATCTAAATTCAACATTAAACATTTCTGTCCAGTTGGGCATTCGGAATCGAGTCCCAAACCCTACGATCGGTAACAATCATATCTACCAATGTATCGTTGGTGGTTGAATCATTGCAAAGTATTTTCGAAAATACTCTTACGATTTGAAATCTTCCCGAATGTATTTGGTGACAAAACACTTTGTTATTATTAACGAAAGGCTACCAAAAAAGCTTATTGATTCTTGTTTTGAGTCTCATATGTACTTCTCAGGAATAACCGACGTAGGTAAATTATTTCAACCTTTAGCTTTACGAATCGGGAATGTGCGAATCAGATTTGTTTGCTTTCATTTTTGGCTAGCAAACAACATTAATGAAATTTGATAGTTACCTTCGCAGCAG
Organism: Doberes anticus; assembly: GCA_018250115.1. Classification (NCBI taxonomy): domain Eukaryota; kingdom Metazoa; phylum Arthropoda; class Insecta; order Lepidoptera; family Hesperiidae; genus Doberes; species Doberes anticus. Next base: position 9,944 of record DWKW01001343.1, on the reverse strand, counting down.
CCATTTGATCCTTTTGTGCTGCATAAAATTTCTTAAGTTCCTCTTGGTTCATTCCCTTGTACATAAATCCTATAGCTCTGTAAAATAAATAAAATCGCATTTTTATATCAAAGAAGTAGCAAACGGGCATGTAGGTTAATAAAAATATATGCAACGGTGGTAACTCCGCAGGCAAACCATCGACATAAGACTCTATCACTCAAAATGTTTTATAAATAATTTCTCCAAAATAACTGTAACTGTCGCGTCGTTGATACATGCTGTAGCTGCCTTACCTATTCTTCCCTAAGGCGCTTTTGGCGACATCAGGGTTCTCTGTGAGCATGTCCGATGTCAAGTTGTTATACATCTCTGCTGTGTTGTCCGCTTCTTCTTGCTCTTTCATAATTTGCTCCAGTTGTTTTTTCTCGGCCGCCTTTCAAAAGTTCTTTATTTTAATTGCGATTTAAATATTACTGGATTTTTTTTGTTGTAATTTCACCGCAACGCCTCTATTTTATTGGAATATAGACGCGGTCCCGATGGAATAGAGACGGCGCTTCCGACGGAATAGAGACGCTGCTACCAATAGAGTAGAGATGTTGCTTCTTTCAAGCAGAGATGACTGCTTGGAGAGGGTTGGTTATGAATTTCAGTACCTTCAGAGGCCCGAAATTTTCAAATTTAACCAATAACCTAATTTAAATTTTATTTGAATGTCTTTTCATCGTTTATTGTTAGACCACAGGGAATATTTACATTGAATGGAAAAAAAAATGAAAATTTTGAAATCTCTTTTTAGACTGGGTCCGACTTCGGGCTTATTGTTTTATAAAACCTGAGAAGACACGTGGGGTACTCGGCTATGGCAAGTCGTAGTACTGTGCAAGCAGTTATCATCGTTAAGGATAAGAACTATCACCAGAGAAGTCGCTCATTGCTCATTATTAGAAAGAGAGTTCTTATAGCATTTCTTATTAATAACCTCGAAGAATCTCTCAGGGAACATATCAGCATAATACAAAAAAAACAATTGAAAGCTTTTAAATAACGTGTCAGTTATAGGTAAAGTTTAACCTAAAGAGCCCAAAGAGTTTGAGCCGCACTCACCAATGCTTCATTATAACGTAAATTGGCCTGACCTAGTCGGTACCGACAATCTCTTTCCAGCTTGTCGAGCTCACTGGCCCGGGCGTCCCTTGCTTTTATTGCCATCTGTTGAAAATATAAAGCATAAATATTACTACGACATACGGTAACAAAAGCATCTATGATTTCGAGGCATAATAAAATTTCAACTTGGTCCTGCTAAAAGTTCTCCGACTTTGAAACAGTAACTTCTTAGATTGACTTTCCACATACATATAAGAATTTATTTTATTTAAACTTTTGATCGCAGCCAATTGGATAACAGTTTGTTTAGTAGTCACTGAGCAAAGGTGCCTTATCAAGTCGGAGGTCAGGATTTACTTCGAGTCACTTAAACAAACGAGAAAGTAGATAATAGATATTTTAATCAGGCGACACCATAGACAAACGCAAACCCTGATAAATTCTAAAGAAAATTTCACCAAGTCATACATAATCACGAAATCTAACTACCACACCTTTGCTTAGCTTCTCAAAAATTGTAATTTTATTTCAAATTTGTACCATATAAGCAGCTTCAGCCTTCTTCCGTTCTTCCTCTGCCGCCTTTCTCTCCTGAACTTGTTGCTCTAACCACGCATTCTTCTGTGTCGCCATTATCTTCTTGCGTTCCTCATAATTCAAGTCTTCTCCTTCGAATCTGGTAGCGGTGCATTATTATATTTAAATTCAGATATAGTTTTGTTTAGTTACTGATGCTGCCTCTAATGAAAAATTGGGCGGAATACGATAGGTTTATTAAGTTAGATCGTAATACTGGTGAAACAAAAGATGATTCTGTGGTTTGGAAATCACATTAACCCTGGAAGTTTGAAAACATTTAACAGGTAGATTGGGATTGGTCACTAACCCGTATCTGTTGTTAGGAAACGTTTTTTGACTGTTAGAGGCGTTTCAGCGGTTTGATAAAATTCAACAGAGAAGTATTATTTACGCCTTCCTGAACTAACGTGGACTACTTTCCAGAAGTGATACCGCCGAACATAACTTACTTCTGTGCGCTGGACATGCCGACAGGGGCATCGTCTGCGCGAGGAGGGAGTTGCATCTTGAGTACATCCGGGTTGTTAAGATCGTATTCACGCCGGTCTTCGGGTCTTTGGTACTTCTGACGGTACGCATCTACTTCGGCATTGATACGACGACGTTCCTATGAATTTTATTAATACGCTTTTTGTTCACACAAGATTGAAAATGTCGCAGCAAACGAATAATAAAAAAGGTCAATTTTTATGGACCTTTCAAATATATGTCTCGGCACACTCTACGAAAATGTCAAGATGTATATATAATTCTGCTTACTCAACCGTTTTAAAAAGCTAACATCGTTATTAAAGGTTCACGCTACGAGAATATCATATCAAATTACGCAGAAAACCGTTCAAAAGTTTTTGCATGATTCACTTACATACATCCATCCATCGTAACAACTTCTGCAATATAATTGACATTAGTGATATTATTATTTTACAAATACTTTCTTCACACATTACCTAACCTAAGAAGTTAATTAACATTACGTAAAATAGGTATAGATAGTCCAGTGAATTATAAAGTAATGCTAATCGCTCCTTTTTATTTTTTTTCCATCAAGTCACGTTTCAGAGCGGTGAAAAGAAGAATCAGTTTGAAAACGTGGCATGTTTGATGAAAACAGGCTGGTCACCTGCATATCCACCAATCCGCAATGAAACGGTATGGTTGTAGGCTTCCTCCAATTGTGAGGAGACCCTAGCACACATAAAAAGAGTTGCCGCATACCTCATTTTCTCTAGCTTCTAGTACGACAGCCAAGTTGCTGTCCTTGATCATCTGCTGCGCGAACGCCAAGTTCTTACGCTCCTGCTCATCACATTCGGCTCGTTTCTCTGCCACTTGGCGCTCTAAGAACGGTAGGTCAACCTGGAGAGTTCGGTAGAAAAGTTTCAACGATCTCCTTTTTACTGAAATGGTCATATACATATAGGCGACTCGTCTGGTGTCACACGTGTCAATCGGCGATGGTGAATCCTTACCATCAGGTGGTGGTAACCTTATTGCTTAATGACTATTGACTTCTCAACCAGTTATGAGCGGATGCAAAACTCCCGGTAGCGCAAGGACGTTTCTCCGCGTCTTCCACAAGTACCGGAGAGCACCCTGTGTCAGAATTGGGAATCTGATCGTTGGGATGCTGGCGACTCCTTGCGGCTGCTTGCTGTGTCTTATGAGGAAGGTAGAGACTGGGGACTTTATGCTCTGGGAGGAACCCTACGACCCTTTAAGTTCCTAGAGCTTCTCTCATTCTCTGGGTAGAAATCCCATATGTCCAAACTCTCCTAAAGAGTTCGCGGATATCTTTTAGAAAATTTCCACCATCTTAAAACGTAGCCCATCTGCCTGTTGTCTAGGTTTACTTTAGTAAAAATAATTGTTACATTTTATTACTTGGTCTATGCAATTCAAACAAAAGACGAAGATGGATGGTGTTCAAGAAAAATGATATTTCCTAACTACAGTAGACCTAATGCTATCGGTTTTTAAGAAATAGGTTTTTTTATTACCAAGCGTATAGTATAGCGGATTTAAGTAATTTATGTATAAGAATTTTATAATTTCCTTATTTATATGAATAAATGACCGTCTCAATTGGAATACAATAGAATTTAAACAGTTCAAATGTAGAGTAGTAGAGTTGACTAAAGTCTGCCTACGTTGAGTGGATACTGAAGAGTAGAGTTAAGATGAAATTGAAATTTGTTTCTGTTAAACCATTTATTTTTAACTTTGGCGGAATATTTTGTTGTGCCAAGTTTTTAAACCTCGCATAAATCTCTATGTAGAGTTCTCTATACTATAAAATCTGTCGTTATTTTTATCTAGCACATTGAACACATATTTTTAAATTATAAACATAGAGGATCGACCTTACAGGTATAATCACTCAATAATGATAACTGTACATAAAAAGGCGAAATGTCAAATGTAATTTCAATTATATTGGTCGGTACATTGTTTTTTTTTTAACTTTTCACAATTACCTATAGCTCCAGAGTAGGATTTAACCCGTGGCTTTAGTTCCATGGACACATACAGAAAAAGCACACAAACACCAGACCAGGTACACAAATCTAATTTCATCATTCACTGCCCCGCCCCGGGAATCGAACCAAGGCCACTCCGAATAGCAGACCGTACGTTGACTACGGCGCCATACGGGTTGGGTATTATAAAGGAATTATTGCAGTCTTACCTCTACATCTGGAATCATCAAATTAATAGAAAACTTACTCCTATCTTCCTATTTCTCGCATTGAAAATTCTAGACCGTCTTTCTAACTCGCACTGTCGCCTTCTCTCCCTATTTTGAGCTTCCTTACGATCTTGATCATTGGCAATCTGTAGTTTCAACATTTTGTAATTGGCTTGTATAAATTTGGCAAAGTTTAATTGAAATGCGAGCTCGTAAAAAACAACGTACAAAATGTTTCGTCACTGACAGATCAAACAGAACTCGTTGTCATGGTTATAACCACAAAGGAGTTTGTTAGTATGAGTTTTACCTACTTTCGAGTTATTCCATATCTACCCCCACTAATCAAATTAACCATATTACTACAACTAACTAAACTACTAGTGAGTGATAGTGGTTAAGAATCTCAGCCTCTCGCTCCGGTGGGTCGGGGTTAAAATCTCAGCACGCATAAATCTCGAAATTGTTATTTACTGTTGTTTCAAAATTATGTATGTATGTATTATAATTGTTTCTGAAAATATCGTGGGGAAATTTTTATGCCTGAGAGTTCTCCAAAATGTTCTCAAAGGCATGTGAAGTCCGCCAATCCGCACTTGGAAAACATGGTGGACTAAGGCCTATATCTAAGCCGTCATATCGGAGAAAAAATCCGTGCCTAGTAGTGGGACAATAATGGGTTGATAATGATGGACTACAACCATGTAATTTATTTAATGGACTAATTTGTTTGGGATTGTTGAATTACTGTTTACTTTACTTTGTAACTTTAACTGTAACTTTACTGTTTAAATTTCAACTAATAGGTACGGTGTTTTCTATTGAGGAGTAACGCCCTGATTAGCGGACGATTTGTTTAACAAAAATAACCATTGTAGAGGTATCTATTAATTTTGTTATTACTACAAATTGCGTCAACTAACCCATAGTACATAAGGTTCTGAGTTCGATACCCGAGGAGAACCAAAGTAAACACGAGTGTTTTTTTTGTGACAAGCTGTGTCCCGCGGTTTCAACTGCATTATATTTCCCAAGAGTTATATCATGAAGTTATATATAGCCATTATTTCCCTCCAAAAATATTTTTTGAAATCAGATTAGTTTCACCTGAGATCAGCACTATCATATAAAAACCCTCTGGCTTTATTATAGCATCTAGTATAGATTGCAATTAATTGTATAAAATAATATATCAAGTAGATATTTGCTTCTAACGGATTCGGCTCGTGTCAAAAGATGAGATAAGTAATAAATGAAGAGTCGATGTAGACTCGTATATGTTCTAACTGTAAGCCTTTGAGTTAGCCTTTTCTGAAGATATCCCCGATCCCTCATGTGACATAGAACTGTTGTAACCACACTACCTTAACATATATGTAGGAGGCAAGTCAGGATTGTGCTCAGAGCCATCCAACATCATGTGGGCAGACGAGGGAAATCGTGCAATGAGAAGACGACCGTTACTTATTCTTTTTGTTTTAATATAATGCACACAATACACAATTAGCTTTTACTCAGTTTAACACTCAGCGAAACGTAGGACAGTTCCGTGACGACTACTTTACTCGGCGAAGGCTCGAACGAAAGTGGCGAAGGGTCTCCCCGTTGGTACCGTCACGACTCTGTCAAAGCGCGGGAAACGCAGTGTCAATGACACTGACAGATGACTATTACGCTGATAGATGCCGCTTGCGCTTGCGTTTCGTTTTGTGTCTATACTGTTGACCGGCTACGACAAGTAAATAAAACGAAAAAAAAACTAACGTAGGTTACAGTTCGTGTAACCTAGAATCTCCTCATGAAATTAGTGTTAAACATCTGTGCTGCTGTATCTCTTCAGTCTATATCAGTCCACAGCTGGACATAAGCCTCTCCTAAGGCGCGCCACTGAGCCCGATCTTCGACTCTACGCATATGTTTTTTTCATATAATCAGAATAGCAGACTAGCATGCTGGCCACCTGATTATTCACATCGACCCTTAACTAGGACAAAACTCCTATCTGAGGTTTAATGTGGATGCGTTGCTTCTCCTGACGACTGACTTGGAATCCTTCCTGTCCAGTCTCTTCGGCCTAACCACACCCTTCAAACCGAAACACAACATTTTGCCGCCGCCGCCCGTCCGGCAAACATCGCGCCTTGTGCTGCTAAATTACTGCAATTTTTTATTTATTATATTTCATTCAATCGGAATAGCAAACGAGCATGCAGGCCAAGATGGCCTGATGTTAAGTGGTCACTGCAGCTCATGGACATCCACATCAAACCTCAACTAGGTCGGCTTATCCTATCTGAGGTTGTATGTGGATGCGCTGCTACTCCACCAATGATGGAACAACAGCCTCGTTTTACCCGTACTCATCTAAATAATCGCACAGATAAGCTGATAAAATATTATTGTCACGAAATGTTACTATGTATTAGTATGTGAATTGTACCAAATGGCAAAATCGTATTATGCATTTAATAACAATCCATTATTGCTAATTAGGAATAAACACGAAATTATCTAGATATCAACCGTACTGATTAACTAAATTGATGAAATGTTACACTGTTGTCCACATTTCGCATAATAGTTCCAGGCAGCATTATTAATTCATGCATATTTATTAACTAGCTGGTAAAATCTGGCATTAGATTTGATATTATATAATACAATTTTGATCCAAATATATCAGAATGTTGGTAGAATCTTATATCGAAGGCTCGCTTGAGGCATTCCAACTTAGTCTTGCGGAGTTGCAACGCCATCAATTATAACCTCAGGACTTCCGTCCTAGTAGAGAGAAACATCACTTAACATCAGGCTGCCTGCATGGGCAGTGGGGAAGTACTGCTCAACTATTTGGTTCCTCCACAAGTATTTTTTTTTTTAAATGTGGGGAAATCCTTGTCATGGATACCCTTCTATCGCTGGGGCGATAGAGGGTTGTGCCGGGCTCCAACCGGCCAAAACCCCACGGTGTTCCTCTCGATGCCAAGTGACGGGGCCATGGGCACGCTTTCGCAATCATCCGCGACCCCGCCAGCGTTGGTCCCCTTAGGGACCCCTTCTCATTGGTAGGATGGAGCTGGAGTTACTCCATCCCGTCCCGTGCTTTGAGGAGCGCGCGGGAACACCACACGCGACCTCGAGGCCTCTATACCCGATATATATTTATTGAAGCCTTAGCACCATTCTGGCTTAGTGTGGCAGACTAAACGACAAGCCGTCTTCTTCTCTTCTTTTCTACTTCTTATCAGTTTTTAAAAATGTAAGATAAGCATGTAGGCTGACGTCAAGTGATCACTACAGCCCATGGACATCCACATCAAATCTCTAATAGGACAGAAGTCCTGTCCGAGTTCAAACATGGAAGTGTTGCTACTTCTGAGGACTATACAACCACTGCAGTTTATGGTACAGATAGGTGTTGGTGCCACTGCAGGCGACCTTCAACAGTAGATTTTCCTACCATTTTTCACCAACTTTACAGGCCTTTGTGAACCTTATGAAGAATTCTTAGGCAAGCTGGTTTCTTCACGATATTTGCGTTCAATATTAGATTCAGTGACAAGAGTTAAATCTGAAATTTTATATGGATACATTGGTACTCCTGAGGACTAAGTTGGAACACCTCAAGAGTATCCTTCAAAATGAAACCCAGCCTAGCAAGTACTGAGCTTTAGAGCAGAAATAAATACAGCTGTGATGGTCATATTAAACTTAATTATATTTTGCACCATACTTTGCCATGGAACTTGGGAGTATCGAAGCCACGTTCATGGAAGCCATCCACAGTCTTCCACATGCAATGGTAGCAGCACTCGTCATAGCAGCTCCACTTCATCATGCGGCTCCATTTGTCTTGAAGCCTCATGGCCTTCGGCAAGAATGAAATGCCTGCTGTAAAGTTAAACAATTTTTTTCTAAATCGCATCAAAGAATATGACAATGTTTACTATTTTTTTTTTAATACAATAAAACTATCCAAATTACCTCTTTTAATATTATGGGACTTATTTATTATTTCCTGATATTGATTTCCTTATATTATTTACGTAATTTTCTTAAAAATTGTGCAGAAGTTGGTTACACAAACATCAATTACTATCACACATTAAATATCAAACAGATTTGAATAAAACTTGGCACACAGACAGACCATGTCATGGATTAATCCAGTTTTTAACTCCATCGCCATAGAATCGATTTAAATGAAAATTGGCAAAATGATAGACCATGTCTTGAATTAACTAAGATAATGTTCAAACATGATTCTATTAATATATTTCTTTTATTTTTTTCCATACCTTATTTGTGCTAAATTAGTGCACATGAAATCTTTGGTATAAGCTCGTAACATAAGAAACATTTATTTTTATGTTTTTAAGTTTTCTTTGTTTGAACTAAAATATAAGAAGAAAGTTGTTATGCGATAAAAGTTATTCTAAGTATTCCTCACAAGGGTGTGTTTTGAGTACTAGATATTTTCTAAAAATACTGTTTATTTTAAAATCATTTACCTTTGGTGCAATTTGCTGTAAGGCAGTTTTTAACACAATTCTGGTAGAAAGGAGACCTATCGCCATCGCTACACAAAACTAAAGGAATAACTTGTAAAAATATAGCAAATACTAATCGAAACGACATTGTTAATGCATTTTCTTTTAGGATAAAAGAAATTACAAAGTTACCGGCAAGATATGGTGCCTATCGAGGATTGATAATGGCTGTCTGTTATCTTTATCGGGTCGATACAAAACAAAAGTGACATTAGACAACCAAAGGCAAAGGTATCGTTTTAGTGCGAGATGTGAGAAAAGAAGAACCAAGTACTAAGTACACTAATAAGTGCTAAGATACAAATAATATTTAATTTAATGCTACTTGATAATCACACATTTTAACAAAACCCAAATAATAATGGTTATGATATTTAAGAATCTCAATATATTTGATACAAGATTATAATTATTATCAATTTGACATTGCCAGCGCAAAAAATTGGAATTATAATAACTTAAAACGAAATTTCAATAAAAACTACCAACCAAAAATAAAGATATAAGTCAGAAGTGAAGTGACAGCAAAGATGAGACGTTTGATCATAGTGAGAGGGACAGATAACCTTACAGCGTTGAGGAGAATGAATGAGGAATTTGATGTAAATTGCCAATATTTGTTAAATCAGCAATGGTTTTCATAACGAGGACCTTGTTAGCCGTAAGGGAAATAAAACGACCGAGAAATTATCTAAAAAGCAAATTTATTGATTCCGTACGACTTCATATAAAAGGAGGAACCGGAGGTACCGGGATACCTAAGTATGGAGGACTTGGAGGTCAAGGAGGATGTGTATACTGTGTAGGCAAGGAAGATGCTAACTTAAAGAGTATAATGACCATGTACCGAGCGAAAACTGTTTGTGCAGGCCACGGAGAAGATAGCCGGAAAACTAAAATAGTTGGAAAACCAGGCACAGATGTTAAACTCGAGGTACCACTTGGCATTACAGTATACAGAGAAGATGGGAAAGTACTAGGGACCATAGATAAAGAAGGAGAAACAATCATAATGGCAAGAGGAGGCCCCGGGG
>DWKW01001342.1:0-12917 GCA_018250115.1 Doberes anticus | reverse complement strand
GTATCTACATCAAATCACACACAAAGGACAAAACACAGAAATTAATGATTTATAAAAGTTCATTTTCTTGTAGACAAAACGCCGAATTTAGTTAACTGATTTTGTTTACGTATAAAAAATAAACATAGAAGAAGTTTAAAATTTATTATCTAAAAATAATAATAAAATGGTTTTTTTACCTGTAATTCATACTTAGTATGCCGCTCCTCCTCGAGACTCATCCGTTTCTCGTGTTTTTTGTAATATTTCCTTTTGGCCGCTTGTAAATTGAACCACGTGTACGAAAAGGACTTTACAAAAGGCATCAGGGCCTCTATGAACGGATGGAACTCGTCCTGTGAACATTCAAACAATCAACAGCCTTTAACAAAACAAAAAGTCAAACAGTAATTTTGGCGCCCAACAAGGGACCTCAAAATGTCCTCTTGATCATTAATTGATAATTTCTGGTGGCTCATTTTCTTTAATTTAACTTAAAGTGTTTTGTTAAAAATACTGGATATCAGAAATTTTGATTGAATATAAAAACAATTTGTTAATTAAGACTTAATACTAAAGTGACGTTAAATCGTCACTTTGTCCCCATACGGGGAGGTTACACAGACAATTATGCGGATTGATTAATTAGACACTTACATCCAAAGCATTCATAACATAAACAAATACCAAAGGCTATGGAAAGTCTTGCGCTATTCAAACTTTTATTCACAGTACGGCCACATTCTTAACGGAAAGTCCACGAATATACTATTGGAACATCCGGATGTAAAGATGAGAACCGGATTGCCCTTTCAGTGTTTTGTTCTCGTGAAGGACTGTATACCGTCTTGAAACAGGAACGTGCTATTAAAAAAGACACAGATAAAAATCGGAACATAGCTGTCTATACGTGATACAATAAAATCATCCTTTGTAGATTTCATTAGAACATATGCAATTGGCGATAAATGTTGTAAGTAGGTTGAAATTATTAAATCCTAAATCCTTTTTTCAGTACAGTTACAATTCGATACAGTATGGATATATACGTAATAACACTGGATAAACAAAATGTAAACTATATTAAAAACAAAAATGTCATATCGTTTGTTCTTTAACTATTATTATAATACCTATTTGAGGCTTCATCGAGACATCCAATCATACAGGTTTTACCTAGTACAAAGGTTCTAGGGGTTCTAATTACCTGTAATATAAACCTTGATTCAATAAATCATTTTCATTACGGGGTTTTATGCACCATTTACATTTTTTTTATTCTAGGAAATGTACTTAATTTATATTTAAAAAGAAAGTAAACTGTATCCATGGCACAATGAAGATGAATTATGGATATCTGACTTGATAAAATCAGTACATTGGGAGCGTGGGATATACTTCCATAAATAGGGGGTCAAAATCTTTTCTTTGCTTCACAGCAGTCGGCTAAAAAAGTAAAGCGAATGCAGTCTTGTAAACATTTTTATTGCTTTTGACTATCACTAAATTACCATAAAACTACTTGGAAATAATTAGACACTGGGGTACCACCCCGTGTATACAGGTGCACCGCCCGCCCTTCCTCGTAACGGCTAGTGGTGCACCCACTCCATAGCCGTTGTCGGGTCAACATACCCTCATGATGCTCTATTTGGGGACGAAACCCGTGTTTGTTCCATAGAACCGTGAAACCGTGGAACGTATGGTGATGGAAGTTTTCTGTTCTTTGCATGCGCATATTTCCCGTGAGGGGGAGTGCGGGTTGTGTACTGTTTGAGGGTATTCATAATTGTCTACTATAATTCATTGATTGCTTCGCTGCGTAGTTTAACTTATGGTGGTAGAGTTTTAGGCTGTTGAAGGCTCGCCTGCGACGAAACCATCGCTATAGAAATTTCTGCAAAGCAGCAGTGTTAGTGTTCTTACGTAGTTCTCGGTAGTAGCAATCGTACGGACTTAATATAACAAAATAAGGGTACAGAAGTATCTTTATTAAATGACCATACTGATAATATCTAAGTAGGATTGCGTCAGTTGCGAATAACGGTTTAACTAAATGCTGTAAAAGGAATATATAAGGACAATATATACAAAACGTATAATGATTCAGTAAGTGATTTACGTCTTTTTTTTCATGTTGTAGAATTAATTATCACTCGCTTTGACGGTGAAGGAAAACCTCGTGAGGAAACCTGCACGCCTGAGAGTTCTCCATAACGTTCTCAAAGGCATGTGAAGTCCGCCAATCTGCACTTATCCAGATGGTGGACTATGGCCTAAATTCTCTCATCTCTGAGAGTATACCTGTGGCGGCAGTGGGACAATAATGGGTTGATAATGAAAATGAAAAAAAAAACAATTAATTGCCATGAAAGTTCTCAAATTTTAGGAACTTTCTTTCTTCTTCAAGCAAGGACCACTTAAAATTATCTTCCGCAAATATAAGGATAGCCGTCCCGCGTACATTCCCAAACCGCAGAATGGTAGGGCGTGCATGTGTTTAACCTACTCATACGAACATTTCAATGCCCCTGCTGACTCATCTGTGGACAATCGAAGCCTGCTGTAGATACAAAGCTACGCTCGTAAAATATTCTTCTTTATACTAACGATCGATATACTTCGCGGTATAATTTTCTTGAAGTGACAGCCTAGTGGTTAAGTATCTCGACCCTGCTACGGTGGGTCGAGGTTCAAATCCCATCACGCAACTCCCGAATTTGTCTATTCTAAATTTACATAATTACGTGCGTATCATGAATTAATTATCATCCGATTTAACGGTGAAGGAAAACATCGTGAGGAAACCTGCACGCCTGGCTTCCATAACGTTCTCAAAACCATGCAAAGTCTGCCTGTCCGCACTTGGCCAGCATTGTGGACTGTGGCCTAAATTCTCTCATCTCTAAGAGAAGACCCGTGCCCAGCAGTGGGACAATAATGAAATAATAACAATAATAATTTTCTTGTGAGAGCGAATGAGGATCCAGACATTTGAGAAGTAACTGATTTACTTGTGATCGCCAATTGATAGAAATTTGATCGTGATGCACAAAAATATAAAATAAACACTTTTTTTCCTTCACATACACTCCACAGACTGTTGAAATGGCAATATTGGAAATCACAAATTAATCATTTCAAAATTCCAAAAACATAATAATAAACGATGATAATTAATAATAATTTGATGGTGGTAGAGTCTTAGGTCGAAGGCTCGCCTGCGGCGGCACCATCTCCGCACCCATTTATTTATAACTGCTCTGTTACAATTTGAAGGGTACGGCGAGGCAGAAGATACCGGACAAGAGGCACTCCAACTTAGTCCTCATCGGTAGCAACGCTGGATCCGTTACGGCACATACGACCTCAGACAGGACTTTCGTCCTATTTGATATGTATGCTCGTTTGCTACACTTATATACAATAAAAAATCGTATGCATCGCGGTGACGCCGAACAAATGCTGTCTTTTTGTGCCTCGAATCATAACGTAATATATGCAAATGTCTTGCGTTATTTATCGCGTGCCCAGTTTAGCGAGCCGTGTATCAGAATTTTTGATTGTTTATTTTATTTATGTTAGTATAATAGGAAAGGAGCATGCATGCCACCTGATGTTTAGTGTTCACTGCAGCCTATGGACATCCACAACAAAGTTCAACTAGGACGAAAGTCTTATCTGAGGTCGTATGTGGATGCGTTGCTAATCATGAGGACTAAGTTTGAATGCCTCTTGTCCGGTGTCTCCTGCCTACCACACCCTTTAAACACGGTAGTTCTCAGACTGTTGATTTACGGCAGAAATAGGTGTAGCGGCGGTGCCGCCGCAGACGAGTCTTCGACATAAGACTACCAACATCCAAAAGCTTAATAATGAACGAAATATTGACATATGTCATGTTAAAAATCGCGTTAATATCGTATGCATCGCGGTGACGCCGAACAAATACTAAATTGTTGTGCCTCGAATCATAACGTAATATATGCAAATGTCTTCGTTATTTATCGCGTGCTCAGTTTAGAGAGCCGTGTATCAGAACCTACGATTGTTTATTTTTTTTTGTTAGTAGAATAGCAAACGAGCTTGCAGACCTCCTGATATTAAGTGTTCACTGGAGCCCATGGACATCCACGTCAAATCTCAATTAAGACGAAAGTCCTATCAGAGGTACTACGTGGATGCGTTGCTACCCAGAACTAGGTTGGAATGCCTCTTGGCCGATGTCTTCTGCCTAACCACACCCTTTAAACCGAAACACAGTAGTTCACACACTGTTGCTTAACTGTATATTTTAGAAGTTACCAGACAAAACCAAATACACGCGAAATATTGACATGTGTCATGTTAAAAATCACGTTAATATCGTATGCATCGCGGTGACGCCGAACAAATGCTGTATTGTTGTGCCTTGAATCATAACGTAATATATGCAAATGTCTTGCGTTATTTATCGCGTGCCCAGTTTAGCGAGCCGTGTATCAGAATTTTCGATTGTTTATTTTGTTTAAGTAGCGAGTGGTCAAGTAGTGAGTGATAGCATAGCGGTTGAGCATCTCGACACCGCTACGTTGGGTCGAGGTTCAAATTCCGACGCGCGCATCTATTTCTCAAAAAATTGTCTCTTAATTTTTTTTCGAAATTATGAATTAACTCACTCGCTTTAAAGGTGAAGGAAAACATCGTGACATCTACACGGCTGAGAGTTCTCCGTAACGTTATCAAAGGCATGTGAAGTCCGGCAATCCGCACATGGCCAGCGTCGTGGAGTATGGCCTAAACCTTCTCTCTTCATCTCAGAGAAGGGACCCATGTCCAGCAGGGGACAATAATGGGTTGACGGTGAAGACGACACCGACAACTGTAGTGATACACTCTTAAATTTTATTGTGAAACATAAATAAAATTTTAAAGGTGGCTTGTGAATCCCTAATCCCGATCCACCATTAGAAACACCCAGTGTCCTCATTCGCATGTAGGACGAGGAGCCACTACATTACGTTTAATGGTAACGCACCTGTGTCTGAACTCAATGCGAAACTCGGTTTAACTTGGCCCGTAAACGCCCACAAGTTTCACGCTTATTATGAACGCAATTATGTAAGTTTAAGAGATGTCTGTTCACCACATGTTTGATAGTTGATGTCCGCGTGGATTTTATGTGGAAAACCACATATTTTATTATTATAAAAAGCTCAGCAGCGGCGCCATCTATTGGTAAGTTTAGAACTAAAGCGTCATCCAAATATTCGCAGTCCTGACACCATCGCTTCCTTCAAGAAACGAGTTAAGGAATACTATCATTCCGTACCAAAATAATATTATTTTAACAGCCCTACATTTATCATTAACGTATGTATGTACGTATATTATCGCATGTAGTATTTTGTATTGTAATTTATATTTGCGTTTAGTTAGTACACGCTTATCTACCATTCGGGAACCACTTTCCAGCTGCAGATCTGCTGGAAGAATTTTCTTAGAGAAATAAGTAGTAGCTTTGTGCCGTCCCATTACATCTTTGTTTTTTTATCTGATATGTTGCGTATAATTTATTTTTATTTTTATTAAGGTTAACAAGCGTTTGACTATAACTCGACGGGGAACACCGACGCCGGCAATGCATTCCAATCTTTAGCGGTGCGACAAAGGAAGGAAGATGAGATGAGATGAGAACCGTTTCGTACGGAACTTCGAGATATCTACTAGATAGGGGTGATTATTTGCCGTGCGCCTGAATGTACGATTGAAAAATTGGGCTGGGGGAACCAATTCATGGAGGTCTTGTGCACACTCCCCAAAGTGTATTCTGAACTTAAAATAAATATATTAAAAACAAAACCACATTAAAAACTTACTATTGTCCCGAGCAGCGGTGCCATTCAATGATAAGTTTAGAACTAAAGCGCCGTAAAAACAACATTGTAGTTTAACTGTTGTTCTACGGGAACGCATTACCTGAATAAAATTTCTATGCCATTAATTTAGGACATTGTCTTTTTTATGTTAATAGAATAGCAAACGAGCAAGCAGGCCAGCTGTTGTTAAGGGTTAACTGCAGCCCATGGACATCCGCGGTTTGAAGGGTGCAGTTAGGCAGAAGACACTGTACAGAAGGCATTCCAACTTAGTCCTATGAAGTAGAAACGCATCCACATACAACCTCAGATAGGAGTTCCGTCCTAGTTGAGGTTTGATGTGGATGTCCATGGGCTACAATGGACCACTTAACATCAGGTGGCCTTCATACTCGTTTGCTATTCTGTTTGACTAAAAATAAAATAAAATATCGTCACACGTACATTATACTTGCTCAAGATGTTTGCTTTATGCTCTGCCAAAACATCATAATCATCATCATCAACCCATTATCGTCCCACTGCTGAGCACGGGTCTTCTCTCAGAGATGAGAGTGTTTAGGCCATAGTCCACCACGCCGGCCAAGTGCGTGGAGAACTTTGTGGATAGAGAACTCTCAGGCATGCAGGTTTCCTCACGATGTTTTCCTTCACCGTTGAAGCGAGTGATAATTAATAAGTAATACGCACATAATTTCTAAAATTTGTAATTGACCATATTTCGAGAAATAGAGGTGCGTGCCGGGATTTGACCACTAGGCTATCATTCACCAAAGCAGACCTAAGCAAACGCTTAGGTTTAAAAGAAATAAAAAGATGTCCTACATAACTTAACCACTAAACTGAATGACAGACATTCATTGGACTTAAATTAAATTAAAATTTCTTGTAGAATTATGTATTCAAAATCGCTATCGTAAGTAAGTCCCCGTTATAATATAGGAAGGAATCTTTGGTTGTGTCTTCGCCTAACCGTTATGATACATAAGGTATCTGGTTAAGTCTTCGCGTGGCATGGCAAACTTCGCCATTGCGACGCGCGGAGAAGAAGCAACGCATATTATGTGGTTAGAAGGAACTTTAGTTAAGAATATTTATTAACTTCGCCATTATATAGCGTTGACATTAAACAACTCATATTATGAGAAAGAGAAAAGATGACTAAAGATATTTCTTAACTTTGATGGTGGTAGAGTATGCCGAAGGCTCGTCTGCACCTATTTCTGCCGTAAAACAGCAGTATCAGCACTGCTGTATTACCGCTGTATTGGTGTAGGTAGGCAGAGGACATTGGTAAGGATAAACTCTAACTTATTCGTCAAAAGGAGGAACGCATCCACGTGCAGTCGTACTTCGGTCCTTCGAAAGGAATTCATTCCTAATAGAGGTTGGATGTGAATGTCTGTTAGCTGACCACTTCACAGTTAACAAGGTGTCGTGAATCATGAATTTTTTTTTTTAAATTTTCGGTTTCGGTTTAACGTTTTATGCTCATAAAGAATTTTACATTTTCCTATAACTATGAGAACTTAAATAAATTATTCTTAAATTTAGTTACAATATCAGCAATTTTCACTCCATCAATCTACCCTCAACACTTTGATGGCGGTAGAGTCTTATGTCGAAGGCTCGTCTGCGGCG
Source organism: Doberes anticus (assembly GCA_018250115.1). Classification (NCBI taxonomy): domain Eukaryota; kingdom Metazoa; phylum Arthropoda; class Insecta; order Lepidoptera; family Hesperiidae; genus Doberes; species Doberes anticus. The sequence goes on along the minus strand of DWKW01001342.1, from coordinate 5,439 downwards.
ACATCACCGCTGCACCTATTTCTGTCGTAAAGCAGCAGTGTAAAACTGCTGTGTTTCGGTTTGAAGGGCGCAGTTAGGCAGAAGACACATGACAGGAGGCATTCCAACTTAGTCCTAAAGAGTAGAAACGCATCCTCATTCAACCTCAGATAGGACTTGAGTTCTATTCGAGGTTGGATGTGGATGTCCATGGGCTGCAGTGACCACTTAACATCAGTATTGATATTTTAAAAAAATCACCTAGTCTCTCTAATGGGTGCTTGCCTCGTCTCAGAGGTGAGAGGGTTTAGTCCAACCCGCGTCCATATTGAACTGAGAACATTATGAAGTTCTATTAGGCATTCAAGTTTCCAGTCAATGGTCACCTTCACCGTTAAAGCGAGCGATGATTATTTTCTAATGACAATTAATGAAAATAATAATAATTTAGGCTTTCTTAAATAAAGTTCATGTGCCGACGATACCACTTAATTTGGATATCACTACTGTTTACGTCCCACTGCTGGGCATGGGTCTTCTCTCAGAGATGAGAGAGCATAGGCCCTAGTCTACCACGCTGACCAAGTTCTGATTGGCGGACTTCACCTGCCCTTGAGAACCTCATAGAGAACTCTCAGGCATGCAGGTTTTGCTCACGATGTCTTCCTTCACCGTTAAAGCGAGTGATGATTAATTCATAATACGCACATAATTTTCGAGCAATAGAGGTGCGTGCCGGGATTTGATCCTTGACCCAACGTAGCGGGGTAGAGATGCTTAACCACTAGGGTATTACTCACTTCATAATCAAAATAAAAAAAAAAGTAAAATCGCTCACTCACACTTCACTGATTTTCACGTTACCGTAGCTGATCCTCAACTGTGATAACGGATTCCTTCGAACTTGGACTTGTTACTAGACGTAATGTCATATAAACAAAGAGCCAGTCAAAACAGTAAATTGGCGATCATCTCAGACATAGTACTGCGATGCCAACACTGGCTGGTGCCCACTTGGCAGGACCCGGGGGACGCCGCCCTCCTGGATGCTTCTTTGTTAATTGAGCTACGGCCAGGAACGTGCGTGGCATTGAATGAAAGTTTGAACTGGATGCATTTCTAAAGGTCAATAGCTCTGATATATGGAACAATGTTTTAGGTGATGTTTCCAAAACACGAATAAATCTGGCAATTATAATCTTGAAATATGGTCGATTTGATAAGTTTAGTTAAAAAAACTATTCCCAACTCGATTTATACACAACATTAAAACTTTCGCAGACTTTTTTACTAATAAATGTTATCTTGCTGAAGAGTTGACTGTAGACCTAGTAAAGGACGAATAAAGAAGAATGAAAAAGAAGACAGTACAGATTTATAAAGTTGTCTGACAATAAGAATTCTTTTCATTCGATTTGTAAATTCCGAAAGAAGTTTAGAAGTATCTACGTAACGTTCAGTAGAACGTCAATTATTAACGTTATTGAATATATGTTATTTTGCTGAAGAGTTAGCTGTAGACCTAGTAAAGGACGAATAAAGAAGAACGAAAAAGAAGATAGTATTCTAAAGTTGTTCGACAACAAGAATTCTCTTCATTCTATTTGTAAATTCCGTAAGAAGTTTAGATATTGAACGTAGAATCGATTCAGATACACTCGACCTAAGCGACTACGCTGTGAACTAGCGCCATATTGAAGACGCTAGTGAAAAGCGCGCGAAAGATATATAAAAATGGCGTCATAAAACTATCAAATACGCCGACGATAAGGTGCAAATATTTGGCATATATAAGAACAACAAACGCTGAATAGTGATATTGTTGGCAGAGGTGCAGGTTGTACGGTACGATCTAGTCTGATGCTAGCGTGATATCATCCGGGGAAACACGTTATTTCGATTCCATCACAGTGAGTAAACCGTGATGTTTCGTAAACCACACGGTCGTGAATACTATATTTGGAAAATTATAATTGCGTTTGGAAATAATGTACGGTAGTTGTCATAGAGCAAGAGGTTCAAGAATAGTGACAGATACGTGCGTAGATAATAAGAATACATTATTGTGACGAGTGAGCGATAGCCTATGGGATAAAAATCGCGACCTCCCGCTCCGGGTTTAAATCCCAGCACGCACCTCTATTTCTCAAAATACAGTATATTCTCAATTTTTAGAAATTATGTGCGTACTAGAAATTAACTATCACTTGCTTTAACAGTGATGAAAAACATAGTTAGGTAACCTGTATGCCTGAGAAATTTCCCTAATGTTCTCCAAGGCTTGTAAAAACCAATCTGCTATCTGGCTAGCGTGGTGGACTATGGCCTAAAGACTCTCACTCTTAAGAGGAGACCTGTGCCCAGCAGTGGGTTGATGATGATAATCATTGTGACCACATATTGTGTGGTGGTGAGCTGTAGTGGTTAAAAATCTCCATCAGCCAGGAGCACCGGAGTTCGAATTCCAGTACGCATTTGTAATTTTCTCAAAGTTACATGCATTCTAGAGATTAGTTGTCACTTGTTTTAATGGAGCAGCAAAACATCAAGCCGAACCCTGTAACCATAATGTTATCAAGTGCATATGAAGTCTGCAGATTCGCACTTGTCTAGCGTGGTGACCCAGCGTACAACATTTTACAGATAAAGTTTATCAGTAACTTTATAGGTTGTAGGGTGACATGAATTTATAACGATCTTAAATCAAATAGAAACTTAACTAGGGTCCTCCGTCTAGTGGAAACATCCACAGGAAAGAGAACACACACCCAATTCAGGATTCAGGAAAAAAACTAAATTAATCAATTAAATTTCTACCCTGCTCGGAATCGAACCCTTCACACGGCAGACAGGCACGTTGCCCACTGTGCCTAGTTGGTCTACGGTATAATCTAATATGTAAATAACTCTTAATCAATCTAATAAATATGACGTTAAATAGATGATAATAAAATAACTCAAAAAAGTTCAACTTATAGAAATAAAATCATTGTTTACAAACCGTAATAGACACGCAATAAAACTAGGTGCTCCTTATCGAATCATGAACTATTAGGACAACTTCCAACAGACGGACATTGCCAAAACACTGGAGTGCGTTCACCCTGAAATTTTTTGGCGGCAAATCCAACCACACGCTGACGATTCCTTCATTATTATTTTTTTCTGTCTTTATTTCGCAGCCGTCCAATTTATTTTATAGATATTGGCGCTGGTTCATTGGGGATGCCCGGCTGGACTTGGCCGTGGCACCGGTTGGCGTACCTAACTGGGTCGCCCACGTCACACAGGAACACTGGCCAAAATCACGACACACGCGGAAAGACGCCATGTAAAAAATCACGCACTCCGCCATCTTGCCACGCGCCGTTTTGGCGCTCAACAAGTGATGCGTCCAGAAATGCATACGCTTAGTGGACAGCGCACGTAATTCTACAATAAATCCCATTGTTGTAAACTGAATGCAAAATTCGATTATATGCATTTAGGTAGTTAACCCGAACGCCGGAGGAATTTTAAATTCCCTACAATTTTCAAAGTTGGAATGTACAGTTTTTGAACGAAGCGAGTGCCTATTTCATTATCTGCTATTTCATTTCAGAGAGAACTTCTTTTTTTTATTTTGTGAGAGCGGCGCATGAATCGGTAGCGTAATTTTGATAGCATACGTTGTTTTGTTTTACGACTTTCAGATCGTAAAACTGTATGGTGTAAAGAAAATACCTACAATTTCGAAATTGGTCCACAAACCGACCATCAAAGACAACGGTGTTTTTCACTGGCTGTAAGACTACGTGAGGCCTTGATTTTTTTTTGCTGTTTGTCGCATGTAGGCCAAAGTATTGGTAGTAAAATAAAAGTTCGTCTTAAAATTTATGTAACAGAAAGATAGGAAATTTTCTACACATTTTTTTCATATGAAAAAACATTCATATTTATATTTCATGAACAAGTTATGTGTGAATATGGGCTTTTGATTAGCAGAAAACGTGTTGCTATAATATTTTGATAGCTACTAATATATATCATAATCTGTTTTTATTGAACTACTCGTAGGTAGATTAGGTCTTCATGTAACAACTCTATTTTCGAAAATTTCCAATCACCGTTAAGTCGAATGGAGTGGAGAAAAAAAACATAGAAATAATTGAAACATTGAAAATTTTATTTTTACTGAGTAGTTAAAATTAGCAAAGGGTTTTAATGATAAACCTTTCCATTTTCTGAGAGGAGATTTGTACCCAACAGTGGCATTGTGGTAAGTACAGATGATGAAATTTGCCTATACTGAAATATTAAAATTTTCATTACCATAGCTGCCACAAGGCACTAAAAGCCTTCCCTTCAAAGCCGGCAACGTATTGGCGATACCCGATGGCGATACTATGTGGCCCGGCCCGGCTAACTGTGAGGTTTACAATATAAAACATAAAAAATCAACTTATCCAACATCACTTACAATTAAAGCAGTCTAACCTAATTTACTTTTAATCTACTAATGTTTCAAATCCTAACGCATCTCATAATACGTCAGTAGCTTTAAGCGGGAAAAATTTATGAAAATCGACAGTTGCAAGTGGATGACAGATGGATTTTTTATTTAGAATTTCTCCTACAGATAACGAATTATCACGAAATGCGAGACGCGCCACCGTTAAAAATCACTGCACTAAAACGATACTGGGCTTATGTTTTTATTACAAACTTTATTACCATACAGACGTACTACGATATATATATCGCATCACCAACAAGTTGAAGACCAGTAGCAGCTGAACTGTTTGTGCAGAAATAGAAAATAGTTTCAAGAACTACGGACGGGTTCGCACTGACAGCGAGCTGTACGGCCGCTTTGATTCTGTAAAAATAGATTTGGTACACGTGTCGCTTCGGTTCGATGGATATTATTATTTTAATTAGTTCCTAATCTATATATATGTGAGAACGAAATACCATTCAATGACTAGATATGGAATTTCAAAAACTACTCGACCGATTAACCTGGAATTTGGCAAGTAGGTAGTTTATAGGGAGACGTCAGCTTATATAGGATTTGCCGTCTGCGAATTAATGAAGTATAAAAGACTGGTATTTCAGATGTTGGTATAGCTTTATATCCCAGACTCGCCTGCGGCGGCCTACTCTAGCACGCATTTCTGCCTAAAGCAGCATTATGAACACGCAGCGCATTCACCTGCTCGCACTGCTGCTTTACAGCAGAAATAAGAGCAGCGGTGGTGACGCCTTCGCCATAAGTTTCTACCACCGTCAAGTCCCTCAGGCCTTGTTTGTACCGAACAGACAAAAAAGCAAGCTAAAAACATGGTAATGATTTTAATATACAAAACAGTACATAAAATAAAACGCAAGCGACGTAAATAGATCTTGAACATTAGGTACCTACTGATTATTATTTTCGTTGTTGACATAACATCTAAACGACCTTACAAACCCACGCCC
>DWKW01001341.1:0-12917 GCA_018250115.1 Doberes anticus | reverse complement strand
ATTTATTGTTTTATTAATTGTGATTTATTACAAGAAGAAGAAGCAAAAAGCATTCTCGTCGAGTATTTGGGGGCGACCTCTCGATGAGCAAGGCTTTTCCGCTCGATCTGCAGGAAGAAGGAAAATGAGTCTCGCAATTGTTGCCATAAGCGGAGACCTTGCTATGACACTGACCGCTATGATACACCGAGATATTTACCTATGCTGATCGCACTTTACATCTTTTTCAATAAAAAAACATTCTGAAACATTTATAAACTACGCTTCGTGAAACGTCCTACTTATATGTAGGTATCAAAAATGTGATGTTTCGATGTTTGTTACTCAATCACGCGGTAACCTTTGAACGAATTTGGGTGAAACTTTACACACAGATGGGCCAGGTCCTGGATTATCACATACTTTGTCCCGTTGATGCGTTCCTGTGGGATAATACGTCGGTAATATAAACAGATGAATAGATTTAAATAAATTTTGCCAGGCAGTTAGACCATGTCCTAAATAAATAAAGTTTCACACTCATAGCCCCACAGTAGTATTTAACCTGTGTCGTGGGTGCCATGGACAAACACACAAATACCTAGATCAAGTACAGAAATCTAAATTCATCATTAAAATTTCTGACCCGCTGGGAATCGAACCCAGGACCCTCCAAACGGCAGTCCGCATGTTGACCACGGCGCCATACGGGTCGTATTAACATTTAAGACCCATTTGTATACTGGGAATACAATGGATTCGTACGGAATATTTTCCTCCTTTTTTTCCTTATCTTTTTTGTACCTAATCTATACGGACGCAATCACGGGTACAAGCTTGTGATATATAAACTATTGTTATAACCGTTAAAATGAGTCGCCATTGTTGCCATAAGCGGAGACCTTGTTGTGACACTGACCGCTATGATGCACCGCGGTATTTATCTATGCTGATTGCATTTAACGTAGGAAACATCTTTGACGGCGCTTAACAAACTTCCGATATATTTTTAAATTATTATAGACTGCAACACAAAACTTTAGATTTTAGAAGAGCAAAAGTGGGAATAATTCCTCAATACTAAGAATTATAATTTAATTAATAAATTTTCTTGACTTTTATCAAATTAAACAATTATTGCATTTCTTTTCAAAATGTGAGACGACATTTAAGTAGCATTTGGCGAGAAAGACAACTGCGACTGAGCCAAACTCTCTATTTATATTGACTTCGAGATACAAAAGACAAACTAATATCTGTGTTATATTCGGAGTTTGTTTGAAAGACATGCTTTGTTTATATAATGTGCTCATAACTCGCGCAAAATATCACCCAGTCTGACTGATTTGAAATCTTCGGTGTAGATAGTGAACCTCTAAACCGTCCCATGCATCCTTACAACCGACCTGTGTTCATATATTGTTATTATTTTTAAAAGTGGGTGATATTTAATGAGTGATAGCCTAGTGGTTAAGCATCTCGACCCCGCTACGTTGGGTCGAGTTTCAAATCCCTGCACGCACCTCTTTTTCTTGTGCGTATTACGAATCAATTATCACTCGCTTAAATGGTGAAGGAAAACATCGTGAGGAAACCTGCATGCCTGACAGTTCTCAATCTCTGAATCCGCACTTCGCCAGCGTGGTGGACTAAGGCCTAAACTCGCTCATTTCGGAGAGAAGATCCGTGCCCAGCAGTGGGACGTTAATGGGTTGATGATGATTTTAAAAAGTTAAATTATGTTTTTAATTTCTAAGTTACTTCTTAACATTAGGCGTGTTAAAAACTGTATTGACTCTCTTAAAAATTATCACACAAATGTCAATACACCGCCTCATTTGCAACGTTTGAAACATTTACAGTTGTCGGTGATTGTAATCTCTGGTTTGAGGCTGCGAAGCGGAACTAGGTACCCACTACCGTATTCTGAACCGAATCTAGCGGGCCATCCCGATATTATCTATGCACGTTTTTCGTTAATACCTACTTCGCTTATTGATATCGGACTCTTTGTAACTGTAAAGATCGTTTGAAGTTATTATTATATGATTTGTTAATGTCGTATTGTTTGGGTTAATCTCTTATTGATTTTCAAAGTAGCAAAAAACAAGCATACAATAAAACCAAAATAGGTTTGCCAAAACAGGAGATCACTTTTTGTATGCTAAAAATGTTTTACAGCTCAAACGATTTTAACGGTTGCAAGTAATCTTACTTATGTACGAATTTATGTAAATATATATTTTTTAATAATCCAATTATCACGATCAGTGCTTCCTAATTACTTCCTACTACTAATTTTATACGATGACAAATACTTAATGATATCATCAATAATTTAAGATCACTTAGGCCTAAATATACCTAATGTACAACATATGACAACATTTTAATTTAGGCTAAGTTGCAAATAGCTCTGCAGTAATAATTTGTTAAATAAATCAGTGTTAAAACCTCAGAACAAAGCAATGTCCAGCATTGCAATAGAGCGCATATCGAAGAGGATCGGATTCTCACGGCCGGAGACGATATTCGCGGCCATTTGCCCAAGATGTACTAAGGCGAACAGTTTCAAATGGAGCTGGCGTCTGTCAACATGACTGTTTAAGTTTTAACATTTAATAATTTGCAGTAAATAAGAATACAGTCGTTAAAAAATTTTACTCGATTATTCTATCATGAATTTTTAATGTTAAAAATATATAGATTCATAAAATATATATAAAAATGTATTTTTCTACTATCTCCACATATAGGACGTGTACAATATGGATAAGCACGTTGATTTAACGTTACTTAGGTACATAATATTACGCTTTAAAACTACTTTACTACTATTTTCTTTATACGGTTTTCTATAATGTGATGTTATTTGAAAATGTCTGTAGGCAATAACTTATTAATAGTAGTTATTTGTCAAGCTAAGCAACGCTGGGCGCGCTTAGTCCTTGGATTTCATTTATTTTCGGACAATAAATAATATAAGATCTATTGTGTACACTAAACTTACAATATTTATAGGAAGTGTTTTGTTTAAATTTGTTGCAGTCAATTTGTGAACGGAATAAATATATTTTATAATAAAATAATAATGCCGTATCCATAAAACTTAGCCCGCTACCTTTCTTTACATTATCTGCGCGTACGCCTCTCAGCGCTCTAGCCACGTTTATTTATTTAAATATGCGTGAACTCGGCTCGCCTGAGCTCCTTTGTCTCGTACCCGTGTTACTAATACGGCCAGTTCTCTTCCTGGTCATCATGCCTACTTTAACTTATTCGTTTATTCTTACAGGAAATATATTGTTTGTCATATTTTAAAATTTCAGTTGTCCATCAATAACAATCCAAATTAATTGTTTTTTATATACATTTATTATTGAATCTAATAAATTGCTCTATTTTATCTTGGCAATTTTTTATCCTAATTGTAATGAGTCGTATGTTGATGTGAAGCATTCTTCAGATGACACAGTGTAAGTTGACGTAGTATTTAGAGAAGTATTTTACAATTCAACCTTCATGATTTATTATTTCCAGATTTAGTTTGTATGATTTTTTTACTGAGAGTAAATTGTCAGTATGTCGCGGCTGTAGACAGTACCGGAATTACTGGAAACGTCGACTCTAAACCTTACACTCCTTTGTAACGCTCACAGACGAATGGTTTCCGCTTGTGACATCAGCCTCAACTAATTGAAAGTTTTGAAATAAAATGACTTTGTAATAAAATTAATAGCCTTGGTGTTACCTTTGTATCTGTTGTTTTGAACAATGAATATGAAGATTCAATGTCTCGTTTTGTTCACGAGATTGAGATTAACATAATTTAACCGAATTACGTCAATTTATGACTGTTATTACAATGTACGTACGTTTATTGTCAGTAAATGATTTGTGCGCAGTTGTAAGATTAAATGCAAATTCTTAAACATAGCCGACACTGAATCACAAAATATTTCTCAGGAACATAATAAAATAATGCCTTTTAAAGCCCGCGAGCAAAACGTACGATCTTAAGGCAGGGACTTAAGGTTGAAGGTATTATTAACGTATGAGTTTTGAAATTGACAATGCGAAGTTCTTCATTTTACACTTTCTTGGAGATTGTTTCCACTGAGAGGATTTGAGTAAGATATTTTCGTCATACCGCTTATAGTTGCACAGTTGTTGTAACAAACTGGTTTCAAACCCTTCATTTTCAACCTTCTTTCGTTCTTATCGTCTTTGTTTAGCCATCATATTATTCGATTTATAAAAATAAACTTGTATCCAAATTTCATGATCAGCATTCGACCGCAGCAGCATATTACAGATAGATTGGCAATATTTTGTAAAAATATGTTTTAGTAGTTAAAGTTAAATTACATTTGGTAAATTTATTCATTCCGAACAGGGAATATCTGAGTATAATTCTTGTTGCTTGACACTGTTAATATAGGTAATAGGTTTTCTGAGTGTTTCTTAATTTTTATACGTATCTGCACATTTTAGTTTTGCAATTGTTTGTTATTTGCATTTTTAGCTTGTTCTTTATACATATAAAATAAAATGTCCGATTCTGTTTTTTTTTTAAATAATATGCTCAAATATTACCACGCAGTCAAAAACCTACACTATATGTCGAAGGCTCGCTTCAACTGAAAAGTTACCAAAGTCGAAAAATAAATAGTCTCATAGTCCCGAAACATCAGTCCGTGTTCAGATTGTTAAAATTATCCTTCGAGAAACGTATCAATGAATTCTTTTGGATGAAACTTCCGTTACCTGGGTTGTCCGCGATCGTTTAAAGGAGGACACCCCAGTTTTTCCGCAGGCCTGCAGTAAGCATCAAGTGAGTCATTCAAGTCAGTCAGTCATCTGATTTTCAATGCAACATACGATTGCTTACATTGTATTGTTTATTACTAATACTATCAGTTGTTTACTTGAACGATTATATTGTTTAACCATACATCGCTTTATTTCTACTAGTTCGCGCTAAAGCATACTGGTAATAATTTCAACGCTTCCCAAAGATGAAGTGTTTTCTGGGAATGAGTTCTTTGGTATCGAAGCTCTTTATTCATTTCGACTTTATATGCCGCATCTGAGGCGACTCATCTTCGAAGCTCGTCCGTAAACAGTTGATCCCAACTCGTAAACTGCAAGTCGAACTTTATTATTGCGGAAACTTAATTTCAATGCTGAGTTATTAATTAAAATACCGAAAATGTTTTACTAAAATTACATTAAATATTTTGCGTACTGATATTAATAGTAGATAGACAGGGATAAAAGTTGTCACGTAATTAACTACCTTTTAAAATTTTAGTGAAAATTAAAAGTTTTAATAAAATATAATTTTTCAAGAGTGTGTACATAATTTTCCATTCATCATATAATTTTAGTTTAGTTTAAAAGAGTAACAATCGAGCACGCTGACCACCTGATATTACGTGGTCACTAAGCCCGTGCACATCCAACCTCCTATACGGCCGAAGTTTCGTATTGCTGTTTACTAAGTTGGACCGCCTCCTGTATGATCCTAACCATATACTTCAAACTGAAACACAGCAGTGGTCACATCACTGCTTCATAGTAAAAATACCTACTTATTCCTAAGTAGGTAGGTATGTGGTAAGATAAAATTATAATACAATACGCTTAATTGTACAGCCAAGAAAAATACAGACACAGAGAGATACCATATTACTTCCACACTTCGCTCAATCCTCGCAACAAAACAAAATCTTCAACGCTAAACATTCCTTACAATTCGATAAAGTACATTTCAAAACAAGTAGGCAAACAATTTAGTAATCTATGTCGTCGATGCTTTTTACATTTTAGTTGAAACGTGATTCAGGCCAGAGCTAATCTCTGGGGTCATACACCCACATCGGCGCCTTCTCTTTGCGATATAAGGGTCCACGCACATTATTTATAGAGTTTTGTCCGAGGTATATAGACGAAGCTAGTCTGTCTATCTCCGTCTGTAATACAGTTTCTGATTAAACCGAGTGAATTTAAGTTTTTTTTTTTATATTAACAGAATAACAAACGAGCAAGCAGGCTAGTCCACCTGATGTTAAATGGTCACTGTATCCATGGACATCTACATCAAATCTCAATTAGGATGGAAGTCCTATCTGAGGTTATACATTTGTGGATGCGTTGCTACTCCTGTGGACTAAGTACGAATGCCTCCTGTCCAGAATCTTCTGCCTAACTATACCCTTCAAACCGAAACGCAGTAGTTCTCACACTGCTGCTTTGCAAGGCAAGGCAGAAACAGGTACAACGGTGGTGTAGTCATATATAGCTTATTGCGAATCGTACACAAATTTTAAAACAGAGCGAAGGATGTTACTTGTACATAATCATAGAATATGTGACGCATTCAGTGTATTTGTGCTTTTTAAAATACTGACCTCTATATTTTTAGTCTAAAAACTTATAACGATGTCACTAGACAATAATATTCGCTGTTAGAGGAATTAAACGTCAGGCTGGGATAGATGGATAAGCTGACAATAAAAGTCAACACATAATTAAATAAGAGTCTGAATCTGTAATAAATAATGTGTTATATTTCAGTTCCACAAAATAACATTTCAGAGTAACTTAAAAGTAAATAATTTATAACTTTTTATCTAGTTTGAAATGTGCGTATAGCCTTACTCGCTATTGTGGAACGGTCGAACAATGCCATAAAGATGGGAAAGCCGCGTTTCTTATAACAATTTATGGGTAATGATACCTATCTCTAACTGAACGTACTTGCTATATTTGCTTATTACTAATCATGTGTTTTCCCAGCTTAATAAGACCGTCTTTCTTATTAGGTTCTAGACAAAGTGACAAACGATATTATCTTTCCTTATTTACATGTACGAATGGTCTCATTTTTAACATACAAAAGTAACGGCCTTGAACCTGACGTCGCTTAAGAATGACGTAACAAATCAATTTTAATATATCGCTCGTAGGTATGAAAGCCCGCACTAAGCCAGCGTGGAGGTCTATGGCCTAACTAAACCATCGCATCCCTGTATTCATATCTTTATAACAATTTTTGCGTGTCTGGCGAATAAACATACAGACAAAACTTCTAAAAATCTTTTTTTTTGGGTTCATAAATCTTACTACTAAAACTAAATAAATATCTTTACTCTCAAAAACATATTTATCGTATAAAAATGGCTACGTCACAATATCATAATATGCAAGGTTATATTACCTCGAAGATGAGATATCGATCAATAGTCTTGTATTATAACTATGTTTACTATTTTATTCTCCTTGCATAATTCAATAAATAGTACAATTTCAAGAAGCCATTGTATAACCTGATATCCGAATTGGATAGGTTAAATAACTTATTAAGCATTCGAAAGCGGAGAGAAAACAACATTCCGGGATTTGATTGTGAAAGAATTTACAACGAGATCGTCTCAGAGTCGTCAGTCGCACTCGGTTGCAAGTATAAAATAGAATACGATCATTGCTTCAGGTAAGTGTGTGGGTGAATATTATTGGCAGCTCTTCGACACGACAAACAGACTTTAAGCTTGCCATTGAATGTACGACTGGTATCAATGAACCTTTCGCTACGACTGACTAAATATTATTACCCATTGCATTTCTTGGAAAGCGGCTTCTGCAAACGCAATCTCGGGATCATTTTGTGCATGGGAAGCTTTAGTCCGTTCTGGATGCAGGAAGGCGGTGGAAGTAAAATATGTGACTGCAAGGCGACGGCGACGAGGCTGCGCAGGCTAGTGTGAGCGAGATAGGCGATAAGAGTAGCATACATATGAGAGAGATGTGAGATTGGCTATCTGGAGAAACGCGAGCACCTCGTTTAATCGGTACGCGCTTCGTTTTGTAGGATAAAGGAAAATTTGCGAAGCTTTACTTACTTATGAGATTTTGTTTTCCTTGTGACTGTTATTTATGATTGTGATGATTTATTAACGACAATGTTGAATGAAAATCAACTTAACGACATCGCCTTATTACCTACGATAGTGTATGTTTTTATTGAAAGGTTAGATTTTTACGTAAAAGTTAATCTACGTGTCAATTATAAAAGAAAGTAAAACGTGTGCGTATTGCAACATACATTTAGGAACTAAAAATGGAAATTAATTGTTTAGATAATGCAGTCAGCGTTATACAGTCAAAATGTATGTGTACATTTTATGGTCGGGTCGAAGTAATCGATATTTCTTACATTAAAAGGATATTAAACAACCTTAAATAACAATGATTTTCACTTATACCTTTACAATAAGATTATCTATGTGGCGGAAATCATGGACACACATACACAGACAAGAACACAAACACATAGAACAGTAACAGAAATCTTAAATCATCACTTACAATTGGGTAGAATTGACAGGAAATCGAAACTTGGACCCTCCGAAAAGCATACTGACATGTAAACTACTGTGCCATACGGGTAGCATGCTGGTCATCTGATGTAAAATAGCCACTTCTACGTATTCAGCCCATGGACACTCACATCATAATCCTCACATAGGACTGAATTCCTATCTAAGATTGTACGTGCAATGTGCATAGCTACTCCTAAGGACTAAGTAGCGATGCCTCCTTTCCATTAAAGTCTGCCAAGTCATACCCTTCAAACCCAAACACAGCAATGCTTTAAATGCAAAATGCAATACTTCTGCTTTACGGTAGAAATAGGTGCAGCGGTGGTGCCTTCGACTTAAAACTCTACCACCATCTAATACGACGGTGTGCGGTTTTAAACAAAATTCATTTTGTATTGTAAAATCTTACTTGTTCTATACCAAAACCTGCCTGCAAGCAAAAAAAAACAAAGTTATTGCGCGTTACGGGCGCATTATCCGCTACATATTGCACCACACTTGCCCAATGCGTGCCACTTGCTCGAGATACTCTCTAACTATACAAAACTATAAATACAAACTGCATAGATTTTTATACGCCTTCGCATTTATACCTTCCTAATTTCTATATCGTTATAGATATCTAAGAAGAAAAAGTTTGCATCAGTTTGCATAATGAATTGTACATATATTACAGTATCCTGAGTATAATAAAATAGAAAAACACTTTATGCGGCAGAAAACACATGTGCAACGTTCGTACTCATCGAAATATTATATCCAACTATAAACATTTCAACCTTTTCATTTGAGCGATTTCAAATCCGATTTGAAGCCGATAATCAAGTTCTCGCAACAACCGAGTTCAACAAACATGTTATTATCCGCAATATTTTGGTAGTTTCGCAAATAAAGGGTTTGGTGGTAACAAAGAGGTCGGATCAATGAAACGGATGCATGCTAATGTGGGATAAATACCAACACATCACGGCGACGCACACAACGAACACAGGATGTGTACGGACATGTTGGCATATTGTACATGTGCACGAACACAGGTTACCAGTGACATTTGGAGAATAAAAATTTTTTTGCTTTTCTTATTCAGTTGTATGCTTTAAATATGTTAGTTATTGTTGCAACTGAATTTAAGCAAAACAATTTGCGTTTGAGTTAGTTTTTTGACATTTTAAACATAGGGCCAAATAACTTCTGAGCGAACGAAATCAAATCAAATGTTATGTTTTCGGTAAAAATTCATAACGAAACTTATAGTTACAAATATATTGTTACATTTCGATAATAACGAGCTGAGCATTCTAACATAAAGCTCAGAAGTAGAAACGCATTTAAGACTGACCTCCGATATGATGGCCATGGTCTGCAGTGACCACTTAAAATCAGATGCTACTCCTTTAGTGCATAAAACAAAAGCATTATCGGGCTTTTAAGCGATCTGAGTTTCCAACCTGATTTCAAACCCGCGCGATATTATGAAATTATATTCAACTGCTTTTTTGTAAATGGTACCGGCCCGACCCGAGTGTCATCATTGCCACGCCACACCTTCAGCGTAACGTATACATATTTCATTTCGTGCATGTAAAAACTTTTCAACATGAATTAATTAATCTGTACGAATTTTGATGTTAAAATATAATATCTACATGTTTTTGTAGTATCTACATCCAAGCTGTAATATTGCGAGTAGGTATGTAGCGTTTAAAATTTGTGTCATATGGCAAACGCGTATGCGAAAAAGGTCGGTCGGATAATAGGATAACTTAAATTAAAATACTTTCGTTTGCATGCTTGTACATTACCTCTCCTGCAATGCATCCTATTTGCACTGCGGTAGAAGTGCATCAATGAACTGTAAAGTACCAAAAAGATAGAGACGATCGCTACTTGATGGGGATCAGTAAGGCACGCTAACCTTGGTGCGACTCGACTTTTTTCTCGATTTTAGAGGACACACATTGCCATTTAACATCAGAAGTTCTGTCATTCATTTTTTAATTTTACCTGTGCCAGATATTTTGTTTAGACTCATCTAGAACTTTTTCATTGATATGAACCTTTGTAGTCATATTTTAATAACTTTCTTTTTTATAAATAACTACTTATCTTTAGTTTAGTATATTGTATTTACAGATTTTTATACTCACTTAACTTTTCACTTATACTGCGCTTATTTCGATACTAGAGTATGCTAATAGAGATTGTAATAGCTAAATAATTGACGGTGAAATTATTAACAAATTAAATTGAAAAACTATAAATAAATTAGAAGACATGAATCAATAAAATTGTACGACCTTTTTTCCTTTTCAACTGATACTTCAGAGTTTAAATTTTTATCGCCGATATCGATTTTTATCGATTTTATCTATGGGTTTCTGGTTTCAACTGAGAAGACATTTTAGAAATTATTTCGGGTATTTGCGTGTACACATGAAATAATGTCATCCCAGATATACCTAAATCTAGTGTCAATCTGTAACTTATTCTTGAATCTTTTGCTCATTTCAAGATAGTACGATCGATCGACCTTAATCTAATCAATCGTCTTATGAACAATCTGATAGGTCGTGTAAACTGCGACAACAATAGCGTCGAGCACAATAAATACCACGGCCGGCGCCACTTCTAATTCGCTATGCACTATGAGGCATTCAGCAGATCCCAACCGCGATTCTGTATTCCCAGGGAGTGCGGGGTCACCGCGTTCCCGAGCGAGCCCCCATAGGGCTGCCATTTGAGCAGTTTTTCAACGGATTTTTCCTAGGATTTTACATTGAAACCTGTTGGACCATAATCTCGATTTTACACATCCCCTTAACACAATACAAACTACAGTAATATAATATATAAATTCAGTTATCCAAACGAAATTGCTTGGATTGCACACTTGTTACAGATTTGTGGATCTGTTAGATGGCGTTACGTACTCGCATAACAGTAGCGAACTGAATAACTTGTGGCTTAAAATAATTCTCAATATACGAAAAGTAATTTTTTCGACGTTTTCGATATGTAAATAAAAATTTGTCCCAGTTAAATACTTAGCGTATGGTGGCGCGAGCCCAGGAGGCAACCGGTTCCGACATTTCAATATCACACCGATATACCCGATACATGCAGCCCGTTTATTTGCAGCGGCCGTTTATCACACCCTCGCCGATTACACACCTAATAGTATTGAGCGCGCACATTGATTTTGCACGACTAAGCGTGTACTGATATTTCGGATTTTTTTGTTCGTTTGATTAGCTATACGGTTAGTTACTTCAGTAATAATAATAATCATATCATTATCGATCCATTAACGTACCACAGCTGGGCTCTGTACAGCGATGGAAGGGGTCGCCCATATTCAACTACGCGGGCCAAATATAAGTTGGTGGACTTAACACCTTTGAGAATATACAGAGATGCAGATACCATTGAAATGTCAAATTGGCAGTAATCAGTAATATTGACAAAATTTAACATTCCACAGAAAAATAATAATGTGTTTTATACGAAATATTTCGTTTTCGGATTATCTTACAGCTACTGAACCTCTACAAGATTAAACTCGCGGCCTTTATTACTTAATTTCGAGATCATGTAATCGATTACATTACAGCTTTATTTTTGGTGGCAAATTGGTTTTGAATAAAAAAATATTGCGAATTATGCAGTGATATGGTTAAACAATGGCTTAAAACGTTTACCAGTGGTACCGTATGACAATGGTAGTCTTCAGTTCAATATAACTTGCCTTCTATTTTACATTTACCGTTCACGAGTCGGTCAATAAACTACGGATTGATTTAACAGATTTGTTATAAACTAAATCGTTGTGACTAGTCAAGGAAAGATAGTATGAGGAATGTAGCAGTTATTAACTGACTTTGTTTGATCAGACGAACCTGTTTTATAATTTAACATTAGGCGGTATAACAGAACTGAATTTCTCAGTAGAGGCAGGTGATAGGCATATTGCTCTATCGTGACATCCGTGTTTCATTTATTGACCTGTGCGCTTTTTATTCGTGTTCTCTTGCTTACAACTGTTAATTATTATTAGATGTTCAGTATAAAAAACGGACTATTATATTAGTCAGAGTAAACGTTCTTGATTCTTCATAAGTATTAAAGGTGTAGATAACGAGCAAGCAAGCAGGACACGTGATTTTAAGTAGTCCATTTGATGTTCATAGCTTGATTTGTTTCAGGACTCCGTTACTTATTTTTGACTATAATCTGTAATGAAATTATCTAATATTAATTGTCTTTCTTTACTATTTTACATAAAAAAGAATGTCTCGCGAGACCTATAAATAAGTTCGAGAGCAACCTACTAGTTAGTTTCTATAATCTATACTAGATTTTCCAAACTATATTCTAAACAGAAGGATAGGCGGTGCTCATTGGGCGATTCGATAATAGTGAATAAATACCGCGATGAGTTATCGACGGTGATCTCGGGTTGTCGGCCGCGGTACCGTTCCACTTGCCCCTGAACGCGACGAAACTAACGACGGAGGTACGAAGCTATGTATGTTTGGCTTGGAGGTGGCATCTAAT
>DWKW01001340.1:0-12924 GCA_018250115.1 Doberes anticus | reverse complement strand
TCATCATCAACCCATTATCGTCCCACTGCTGGGCACGGGTCTCCTCTCAGAGATGAGAGAGTATAGGCCATAGTCCAGCTGTATAATATTGTGCAATTGAAGATAGTATATGTCACGTGTACCACATTTCACACATTAAAGTGTCTCAAACTGGCCTCTACGTGTTGGACCTGTGTCCCCATGCAAGCCTTCTAAATGACCGGGTCCAATAACAGGTTTGAAAAGTGAAACATAATAATAATAACAATATAATTTATTGACCATAATTTTGTTACATATAAACTTTTGGAACCCTGACTCCTGGAAAAGCGTGAGCTGTGGCCTAGGGCGTGTGAGATGTAGCGAATAACATGGAATTCGGTTGGTTTCTTCAGGGCTTCGGTAAATGAATGCAGCTACTGCGTGTAAACTAACAATAGTCCCCTTTTATCATATCAGCAGCCTTCTCAGCCACCATTATCGTTGGCGCGTTTGTATTACCACTCGGAATGACAGGAAATATGCCAGCATCCACCACCCGTAATCCACTGACGCCTATAACACGCAGCTTACTGTCCACAACTGTGCCCATGGCGCAAGTACCACTATAGTGATATATGGAGAACATAAGACACAGGCTATAGCAGCGCCAGTATTCTTTACTGCCATAGGGAAAAGACGCACACCTTTCACCGGCTAAATCAATTCTTTGTGCATTAACGTTTTTAAAATACGTACTATTCTCGATACGTAGGTAATCTTCAATGTATCGCAATGTGTTGTTAATATCTGCTTCACTAGACAAGGCTTCTGTGTATATTTTTGGCGGATCTGCAGGATTGGCACTTCTTAATAGGACTCGTCCGTAAGACGTAGGATGTAGATTTAGTACGATAGCAGTCGCCAAATTTCTTCCCAAACTTGCGTCGTATATTCTTTGACTAATATCATTTTCGAAACGATAATTAAATGCGAAAAGTTGTAGTAAATCTGTAGCATTTTGCGTAGATATCATGAGAATTAGTTGATAATCAGGACGAGTTTCAGAACTGTTTAAAGCAATAAAACCATTAATACTTTTTAAAGGCATTTCATGAGGATTATTAGGTACGGCTGAGGCATTAGACACATCGGTTTGGTGAGAGATAATAACGGCCACATGATCTTGTAAATTATATCCAACTGGAAGATCAGCTATTGTTGTTATGTTAAAAGACTGTAAATGGTCCTTAGGACCGATGCCGGACAACATAAGGATTTGAGGGCTGTTTATAGCCCCAGCCGACAAAATAACTTCCAGTCTTGCTTTCAATGTCATCTTTTCATTAGTATTTGTGATGATTTCTACTCCAACAGCAACCTTGTTTTCAAAAATAACTTTTGTTACTTTTGTATTCTTCAAAACATGCAAATTTTTACGACTTCTAACTGGTGATATAAAAGAATAACACGTGCTCTGTCGTTTTCCATCTCCTATGGTAAGCATTGGGAACGTAAATCCTAAAGTGTCATTACCGTTGGTGTCCAGAACAGTTTTGTATCCCATCTCATTTAAAACTTTGAAATATTTTAGGTTTTCTGCATAAGGCTCTGTTGTGACTCTCATTTCTCCATCAGTGCTATGAAAGCCTCTGTACTGTGAATTTAATATTCTTTTGTCTTCCAACCGCTCACTCTTCTTGAAATAAGGAAGAACATGTTCCCAGGACCATGTGGAGTCATTAGCGATGTCGGCCCAGAGCTGGTAATCGTGGGGACTGCCTCTGACGTACAACATGTAGTTGATGCAACTGGTACCACCAAGTCCATGACCGCGAGCCATACGAAAAACGCCATCTTGATAACATTGCCACGCGTGCTTATCGTTCTCTGATGTGTAATTCCAGTCGAATTGCGAATATTGAGTTAAAGAAAGCAAGCCCGGGAGCTGTAACAAAATGAGGTGTCAGTACCGTGGATATTTTTTTCAGGTTAATAGATAAATGAAGGAATATTACCATATTTAATTAAACTCACGCAAAAGTAAGTTTGTTGTCATAATTAATATATCAATTTTATGATTTTCCGTTTAAGTTATTCTTTAGATAAATCTATCTGTACCGTAAAGTAAATACGGTTACACTGCTGTCTTCCGATTCGTAGTGTGTGGCCGAAAGATTTCCACAGTGAAGTGGAATAGTAATAATTCCGGCTTAGTTCGGAATTACTTCCTATTTTTAGTTGCTTAACATTAACGCGACTACGAGAAGAAAATATAGTTTTAAAAATGTATTTCAATTTAATTTGATAGGTGGTAGAACTAAGTTCGTCCTGGGAGGTACCACCGCCACACCCAATTCTGTCGTAGATCAATATACTGAAGTTATATTGTGTTTCAGTTTGAAAGGCGTGGATGCCGGGATAACATTTTTTGAGGCGAGCATTCTACTCAGATCTGCGTTGCTATGAACGCGAAAGTACAGATGTATTTGAACTCTTACAGAGCTTCGGCACTGTTCGGGTTGGAAATGAACGTCTATGGACTGCAGTGACTACTTAACATCAGGTAGCCTGAAGGCTCAGTTGTTACTCTAATAAAAAAAAATCGCTCATTACGTACCATGACTTCCAACGTCGGGTCATCGCCATCCTCTATCAGCAGCACATTGAACTTTTCTTCATCTGAGAGTCTTCGGGCGAGGACGCAACCAGCCGACCCTGCGCCCGCTATTATGAAATCGTAGCTGAACCCATCTGGATTTAGAAAGAAAATAATAAGAAGAGTACCCGGATATTGAAGTAGTGTGATATTACACGTTTAAACCGCTGTTATTTGATGATGGTAGATAGTAGTAGTAGATGGTAGGTAGGTGCAGCGGTGGTGACGTCGCAGGCAAGCCCTTGACGTTAGACTGCCACCATCAAAATATCTTTATATTGTCTGAATCATTCATCCATTAGCCTTTAGCGGTCTACTGCTGGACCTAGGCCTCCCCTAATTGGCGGCACTCCGTCCGTTCCTGCGCCTTCTGAATCCAGCGGTTTCCCGCTAGATTTTGAGATCGCAGAGTCACGATTGCAGGTGATGAAAGCAGCCGTCTCAAAACAAAACTGGAACCATTTGTCTGAATACTGACCTTTTACTTCGGCTTGCTTTGGGAAGAAGAAGGCGAAAAGATTCAGCGTTACAGCAATCACCTTCAACGCA
This sequence comes from Doberes anticus, assembly GCA_018250115.1. Taxonomy (NCBI): domain Eukaryota; kingdom Metazoa; phylum Arthropoda; class Insecta; order Lepidoptera; family Hesperiidae; genus Doberes; species Doberes anticus. Next base: position 9,758 of record DWKW01001340.1, on the reverse strand, counting down.
GCTTGAACGCTCAGAGCGCTCAATACTGCTACCTCCGCGTTCATATTAGAAAATCGTAATGAACGAATTTGTTCATTTTCACAAAACGTTTTTTTTTAATTTAACCTTGATATTCACACTTGTGTAAATTGTGTAACTTTCAATTTATAATCGCTCACCGTGTAATAATAAGGCAAATATAGTTATAGAACTAATATTTTTTTATACCTATTGATGTATGTTTTCATTATTTTTACATCTTTAGTAATACTTAAATGTAGATACAGAATGTTATTTGTTCTTAAACTGCGTTTTGTTATAACTCTGCAAAACCAAGTGTGGGCGAGTTAGAATATGTCCGTACAATGCCAAATAAATTTATGTAAATTTATATGTATTAATCGGCACGAAGAAGGAATAATATCATTACAGCATTTATATCCATTCACGGTCTCAGAGGGAACAGAGGGCAACTGCGGTCTCCCCCCCCCCCAGATTCTGGCATGTCGTTAGGCATGTGCTTGCCATACATTTACCATTTAATTGGCATGTAATGTCAAAGGCCAGTCTTTTCTTTAAACATTAGTTTAGTCACTATTTTTAGACTGAAGGTGTGACTGACTGAATTATGCAATATTTCAGGCGTTTCTCAAAGGTGTATGGTGGTATACTTGATGTAGTAAATATACGATATCTTCACATCAAATGACAACCTATCGGTGTTCACACAATTACGTGATTTATTTCAAACCTCTTTACCCGGTAGCGTTCTGCCTTCAGGTGGGCGAGCGCGGTGGGGATCTGTCCCTTAAGTGGTCGTGTGATCCTGAAATAGCAAAAATTACTCTGACCTTCGAGCGACTGAATTTTGGGATCCACGATTTCAGGTGATGGAAGCAGTCGCCTCAAAACAAAACTTTGGAATTATTTCGGTATCTAGTAGTCGGACTACGTATTTAGTAGTCCCCCGTTTTAATTATAAATAATATCGAACGAATAATCGAACTAACTTCCAGGTACACAATTGAAGAACCTAGTCGAAGTTATCTAGTCAACTCGATACGAAAAATTAATGTACTGAATAAACACCACCTGAAAACACTAATAAAGGCGTTTATTTGATAGTAATTTAAATTCCTGCATCATAATTATGTGTTATCTCTATAAATATAATTTGTCTGGTTTTTAAGTGTAAAGACGAAAGATAATTTGTGGTTTAAATTGTATTCTATATTTCTATTCTACTCTATATATTTATATTCTATTCTAAATAGTAAATTCGTTGTGTCGGTCTGTAAGCTTAACCTAAATCGAATTATAACAGTAGTTTCAAATTCAAATAATTGGAATTATATCATAAGAAATAATTAATACAATAAAACATTTGTCTCTGTTGTCTAAAATATCGTTTTAAGCTTTACGTGGGTAAGCGACGGCCCGCCATCAGAGTGCCATCGACAGTTCTGGACGAGTCCAGAAATCGATATATCAGTCTAGATCGATGACGGCGTCGCAGCAGCGACGTCACTCTTATTTAAATTTGTTTAATGTCATTTGGTGCGACATTAAAAAAGAAAATCTTAAACGAATGTCTGCCGTACATGTTTGTAAACTGTAAAATGACATTTAAGTCTATTTAGTACTTTTTGCGTTTTTAACGAACAAATATACAAATACAGAAAAAAAAAAGGTAAAAAAGGTTTAGAAGCCACAGAATATTCAATATATTATTATTTATAGTTAACATAACATATTTTATGCATAAAAATAGGAGGTTCCAGTTTTCTGATTTTAAACACCATTATCTGATTTAATAATGTCAGATGCCTTTTCAGCAGTCATAATAGTAGGTGCATTTGTATTTCCACTAGTAATTACAGGCATTATACTAGCGTCTACTACTCGTAGTCCATGCACGCCAATCACACGAAGTTTACTATCCACCACGCTTCCTAGAGGACATGTGCCACTGTAATGGTACAAGGAATCAGCTAAACAAAGAATATAGCATCGCCAAAACTCTCTACTTCTGCTTTCAATGTCACCACACCTATTGCCAGCTAAATTTACAAACTTCGCATCAACGCTTTTAAAATAGGTCGTGTTTTCAATGGAAATGTAGTCTTCGATATATTTCAACATGTTTTCTAAATCAACAGTGTCAGAAAAATAATTAAGATAAACAATTGGTGGATCCTCCGGATCAGCACTTCGTAATAAAACTTGCCCTCTAGATTTAGGTTGCAAGTCCACAATAGACGAAATAATAATTTTCCGTCCCATTCCCACTTCATAAGCTAATTGACTAATATCGTCCAAGTAGTGAAAGTTAGAAGCGAATAGCTGCAAAGGTCCCTTCGAATTAGGAGGCACGAAGTAAGCTATAGTTTGATAATCCGGGAACGATTGACTTTTGTTAATAGCCGTGTACCCAGTTACCACGGTGATCGGAAACATGTTTGGATTCGTCGGTCCACCTGACTGGTTAGATCGTTCCAATTGGTGAAAGAGAGGCACAAGTATATGATCTTGTAAACTTAGCCCTACGGGCAAATTGGCAATAACGTCAATATTGAAATCTCGCAGATGTTCTTTAGGGCCAATTCCTGATAACATAAGAAGTTGAGGAGTATTTAATGCACCTGCTGATAATATTATTTCCTTGCCTGCCTTAACTATAATCTTTTCGTTGTCGTTAGTTATAATTTCGACAGCAGTTGCCTTTTTATTAGAATCGAAAATAATTTTCGTTGCAAGAGTATTCTTCGCAACTTGCAAGTTACCACGACCTTTGGCTGGAGATATGAAACTGTACGCAGTATTTTGTCTAACGCCTCCGGCTATTGTGTACATAGGTTGAGTGTATCCTAAGGTTTTGTGGCCATTTGTATCTAATACTACTTCATGGCCCAGCTCCCGTATACCGTTAAAGTAATTATGAGTGCAAGGATCAGGTTCTCTCGTTACCCCCAAAAGGCCTTTCGTACCATGATAACGCGCATTGGGGGAATTTAAAATTTCCGAGTCTTCCAAGCGTTCACTCTTCATAAAATAGGGTAGAACGTTCTCCCAGTTCCAGCTATCATCATTGGCTGCTTCAGCCCACCCTTGAAAATCATGAGGGTCTCCCCGAACATAAAGCATGTAGTTTGCGCAGCTGCTGCCACCCAGAACACGGCCACGTGTTAAAGGTATGACTCCTTTTTTATAACATTTGTAATTATTGTCTTCTGAAGAGTAGTTCCAATCCAATCTGGAGTGTGGTATATACGTGTATAAGCTCGGCACCTAAAACAATGCTTATTTTATTTTTTATGCACATTAAAAGTAAATGTATTACTCAATTAAATATAGGGAGAAGATCGTTGTCAATAATTTATTATCTGTACAAAAATCCCGTAAAAAAACCTCCCAAGGTATAAACTTGCGTTGCTACTACAGAGGATTAAGTTGGAACGCCTCCTGTCCAGTGCCTTCTGCTTAACTACACCCTTCAAACTAAACATAGCAGTGCCCACACTGCTGCTTTACGGCAGAAATAGGTGCTAAGGTGGTGCCGCCGCAGGCGAGCCTTTGACATAAGACTTTACCACCATTAAATACTCACAGATAAATTATACAAAATAGAAGATCTTTTAACAAATCAGATATTGTTCGATATTTTTGCACTTAAAATGTTTAAAGCACAAAAAAATCATAGGAGGCCTCAAATTTTGAACGCTTTTCATTAGCAAAAATTATAGACCAATTAATTTTGTACTAAATTTAAATAATTACATTCAATTTCATATTGAAATCTTCCTGAAAATGAAGGTGTTATTTAAAATAGGTACTTATAACGTAAAGAGTTATGTCTTCCAAACCATTCAATAATATTTCGTACCATCGCCTCGATAGGCGGATCGTCCCCGGCCTCAATGAGCAGAACTTTAAAACTGGATATTTCCGACAACCTGTTCGCCACCACGCTCCCTGCGGAACCTCCGCCGACCACTATGAAATCGTATGTGAAACCATCTGAAATATTCAAAAGTCGGAACGAAAATTATATTAAAGATAAAAGTTACATAAAATTTTGTTAATATATTGTAATAATAAATAAAAAAGAAACGTGTGCGTCTCGGAACGTCCGACAGAAGTGACAGCTTAAACTAGTCTAAGTTGAACTATTTAATATTGAAGTTGTTTAACTTGAGAAAAGCTAAGGAAAGTTTATTTATTAATAAAATCTCTTTATCTTTTTCCTTTATTTTTATAGGTTCTGCTTTACTTCATGAAAATTATTATAAAATAGTTATTATAAATACGCAATAGTTTTAGGTTATATGCTCTCTGTCAACAGTATACTCGTATGTCTATCGCACACTAAACACTGACTCATGCGAAGAGAGGAGAGAGAAGCGTCTATCCGAAACACGGCTAGCGCTGTGGGTTAGAGTGAGAGCGGAGGAGCCTGCCTGCCGCTGCCGTATGCGTGAGAAAAAGGGAAGCCAGATAGAAAGCGCCGTAACGCGTTACGTAACGAAGCTGTTTACCCTCCCATAAGAAGTTAACACTTAAAAAAACATAATATCAACCTTCATCTGTACTTAGTGGCAAATAAATAAATTGAATTAGAAAAATGAATTTCGATTAGTTACACGTATTGTATTTTATTTTATTTATTCTTACATTACATTATGTACGTACAAAAATGTTATGCGGTACTACTTTTTACACTTAGAAATTTTAACTTGTAAACCTAAAACCTAAAATGTACCCACTTTCATTCCTTTATTTACCTTCTATATAAGCTTGTGGTGGGAAGAGGTACGCGGTGAGCTGCAACGTTAAAGCGACCACTTTCAGCGCAGCCTGAGCGTTAAGAGTAGACAATATTGCCGCTCCAGCGTCCATTGCTCTCACGGTGCTTAAAAAAATGAAACAATTCTACTTCTTTTCTGTATATATCATTGTAACCGTATTCCATGAGTATTTCCATTACGTCACAATCACCATCATCAACCTATTATCGTCCCACTGCTGAGCACAGGTCTTCTCTCAGAGATGAGAGAGTTTTAGGTCCACCATGTCCACCATGCTGGCCAAGTGCGGATTGGCGGACACACTGGCCAAGTGTGGAAACGTCACAATACACGAGGCATATAACTTGGTTAAGCCTATCCACAGCAGTAGTGATTAAGAGCGTTGATTATAAAATATTACGGCATCGTCATCATGGTCAACGAATTATTGTCCCTCTACTAGGCACGTGTCTCGGAGGTTTGGGCCATAATCGAGCACGCTAGCGAAATTTAAATTGGCGGACACGGTGACATTGTTAGTTAATATTCAGTTATATTTATTATTGTAATGTACCGTGTAAATTATCTTTAATAAAAATACCAGAAGGAGTTAAAAAAAATCTTTTTTTTTATATTAACGGAAACAGAAAATTAACATATGGTCTTGCACCTAATATTATGTGGTCACTGCAGACCATAGACATCCAACCTCACCTAGGACGTGTAAATAAACTGTGAACTAAGAAATAAAAAAAAATTCAACGAAGGCAGTCATGAGGACTGCCGACAGAAGTGTAAACTTAAAACTGTATTTTGAAATTTCAAACCAATTCTTAAAATTATTTATATAAATATATTTGTTATATTAATATTTTATTAATTATTTAAATTGTAAATTTTTAATAAATTGTTATATTAATATTGATTAATTTATGTCCTTTATCAATTTTTAATGTAAATTGTTGTATAAATATTTATATTTGCATTAGTAACAATATTAATAAATATTTAAAATTGACTACAAATCTGTTTTACCATCCTATGTAGTAAGGTCAACCTCAAGGTACTACACAATACTCATTGCACGTTGTATTTTGAAGACCAAAAATTAAGAAAATAAATGCGTAGTTTTAAAATTTCATTTCATTTCATTTTTGTAATTTGGTGAAAATTCTAACGTATATAGTACTCACTATTGTACTGCACAATGATCTGATAATTCAACAATTGAAGTAATCAAATAAAAACACAATATAAAGAACAACGCAAAGTATGCACACATAGAACTTGCCACGTAAAAATCAAGCTTTATTTGTATAGATGTATACAACACCAATATTATGCAACACGTGAGGGTGATAGCTACAGATATGCTGCTATTAGTACCACATGTGGCTGACGCGGATTCACAAAACTTTATCCATCTAAGAAGCGTCCAACGCACACACATACAATTGAGAATATACAATGTGTAAGCGTGATCGCGTAGGTAAGCAGCTGCGCGCCTATTGACTGTGTTCAAAGAATGACCAAAGCTATACTCATAGCCAGTCCCGGATCTAAGGGGGCACGCCGGGGCCTAGGCCCCGGGCGACAAGTTCAGAGGACTTCCAAAGTCACACTTTACAGACGAATGGACAACTCATCATTTTCATAACTTTGACCACAGAATAAATAATAGTACAAGTACAGAAATTTCACTCAACATTGCTGAGTCAGCAAGCTCATTTAAATAAATAACTACTTTTTCAGCGCGACAATAAAGTCTAACTAAAGCGCCTTATACGCTTATCGAGTCTTGCAATCTTAGAGATAGAAAATCAAATTGCACACAAGTTTAATTATGACAAGGCCATAGATTTATTTGCTGAACAAAGAGCTCGAAGAGGAAAATTATAACTTCAATTGTAAATTTTATATGCAATTATATATTTGGTTTTTATTTTTATTATATTTATTTACATTATAATCCTTTCCTGTGCTGTGTATAAAATATACATATGTATATCCTACACGTACATGTCTATATATCTGTAAATAAATAGGTTTAACACAAAAAGAACAGCTGTGGATGCATTATTTCGGAAAGCCTATGTCCAAATGTCAATCAATTAGTGGACATCTGATAGCTGAAATTTTAAAGACGATAAAGGTAAAAATTAATATAAGGGTTTCAGTTTTTGCCCCGCCTAAAAAAATCGAAGATCCGGGGCTGCTAAGTGTTATGAAGTCCTATTGCTGACGCGAACCTATAGATTTTTCCCTGCTCAAAGTCGTGTAACGCGGCTATAGAAGTTTTAATTTAAAAAAACTAAAACTAAGAACAATATGCAAAAATATAATCCATACTGTTTCGGCAACTAAGGACTACTTCCGATTTTTGTTTTCCTTGTAAGTCTAGTCGCTCCAAACATAGACTTCAATGCACTGCCATGTCGAAAGATCCGGTCGCCACATTCAAATAAATTATCTAAACAACATGTTATTTGAAATTGATAATATAAATCTGATCTGGGTCATTTGTTTATTGTCCTCTAACTCAACGGACTGAATCATTTACATGAACATTGATATCAGGGAGAGATATCGCACAGAACTCTATATTATATAATAAATAAAATGAAATAAATATAATATATAATTTTATAAAACAGATATAATTTTAGTCTAGTAAAATCGCATCCTGTCCGGTGCAGTCTTAATATGTTAGGTAGGTACGTGACAAAACGAACATTTGAACTAATGATTCGGCAGAATAAACTAGACAGGAGGCATTCCAACATAACTAAGGAAGTAAGGAGCAACAACGTATCCGCGTACAACCTCAAATAGGGCTTCGGACTTATTTAAGATTGGACACGAATGTCCATGGACTACAGTGCCCACTCAAGACCAGGTGGCCTGCATGCTCGTTTGCTACTCCTTTATAATAAATAAAAAAACAATAATAATGAAGATGAATTTTCTATCAGTAGTATGAGTGTATTTTATTTGTTTGATCATGAAATTAAAACTGTTCTGTTCATAAAAGCAAGCGGCGTAGTAAAATGTAGTAACAATAAAGTCCCTCTTTAACTTTTTATTCCAATTTTATTTTCAATTTCCTTCATGCAATTCCAATTAAAACTTAAATATTTTGTTAGTTTTATTTTACAAATTGATTATGTTCCTTTTAAATACGGTACTTCGCTTTAATTATATCGGACAATTTCTCCGCCATCATCATAACGACCGCGTCTATGTTTCCACTCGGTAATATCGGAATCACACTAGCGTCTGCAACACGGAGTCTCTTTACACCAAACACACGCAAACGACTGTCCACCACCGCTCCTATGGCAGCTGTCCCGCTGAAATCAAATGCTGAATGCATAATGCACAAACAATAACATCGCCAGTATTCATTACTGCCATGAACGAATTCAGAACATCTGTCGCCAGTCAAATCAACGAAGTTAGCTCCCACGCTCTTAAAATATGTTGTGTTCATTATCCGAGCGTAATCTGACACGTAGGCCACCATGTTTTCCAAATCGATGTTTTCAGAAAAATATCCAGAATACAGCAACGGAGGATCTTTAGGATCAGAACTGCGTAACAATACCTGCCCTCGAGAAATGGGATGAAGATTATTTACTAACGACAGCAATATATTTCGTCCGTTTGTTACTGTAGTCAATATTTTATTGATAAAATCTTTGTATTTATAATTGAACGCAGCGTACATCAAAGCAGATTGCGAGTCATGATCTTGGAGAAAAGCCCTAACCTCATAGTCTGGTTCGAATTGAGATTTATTCAATGCCACGAAGCCGAGAAGAGATGTATACGGATATTTGTATGGATTTCGTGCAGAGATAGAAACATTAGTTCGCTCCATTTGATAGATTAGTGGTACTATCAGGTGATCCTGTAAGTTCAGACCCACTGGCAGATCTGAAACTACATCAATATTCAACGACCGTAAATGTACTCTAGGTCCTATTCCCGATAACATTAACAACTTTGGCGTATTAAGAGCTCCGGCCGATACTATAACTTCCTTTTTTGCTTTTATTATCATTTCCTCATTATCTTCTGTGACTATTTTTACACCAACGGCATTTTTGTCTTCGTCAAATATGATTTGAGTAACTTCCGTATTTTTCCTCACGTCTAGGTTAGGTCGATTCTTGGCTGGATTCAGGAAACAGAATCCAGTACTTTGTCGTTGCCCACCGTATAACATGTATGACGGTTGGGTAAATCCGAGATTTCGACCAGTATTGACATCTAGAACTATTTCGTTTCCAAGTTCCTGGTATGATTGTAAATACTTTAGAGTTTCTTTACTAGACTGTCTAATCAATCCAACATATCCGCTATCATTGTAATAAGCGGAAATAAATTCATTCTCAGGATTAGCTAATCTAACGCTTTTCCTGAAGTAAGGCAGGACATTCGCCCAATTCCAGATATTATCGCGGGCTATTTCGGCCCAGCGCTGGTAATCAACACGGCTCCCTCGTACATAGAACATGTAACTAGCACAACTAGTGCCGCCCAAAGCCAAGCCACTAGTCATGCTGAAGATACCTCCTTTGTGACATTGCATAGTGTATTCGTCGTTTTGTGTTTCATAGTTCCAGTCAAGGTAACCTCTTGGAACATATCCCATTAAACTAGGTGTCTGTAAAAAAATGTAGCAATATTGAGTTTCTGTTATATTAAATGTATCGTGGCATTATTATGCCTCCCTCCCTCCCTGCTTTAACTATGTCTGCCCTAAAGTACTGTTGTATTTTGCAGTTTTAAGTTACAGTTTTAAAAGATGTGGTTAGGCAAACTATGCTGGGCGGGAGACTTGGAGGATTCAGACCGAAGCACCAGTGTGAGAACTGCTGTGTTTCGGGTTGAAGGGTGCAGTTAGACAGACGATACTAGACGGGAGGCATTCCAACGTAGTCCTCAGGAGTAGCAACGCATCCACACACAACCTCAGGTGTGGATGTCCAT
>DWKW01001339.1:0-12927 GCA_018250115.1 Doberes anticus | reverse complement strand
TGAAGGGTGTAGTTAGGCAGACGACACTGGACGGGAGGCATTCCAACGTAGTCCTCAGGATTAGCAACGCAACCACACATAAACTCAGGCGTGGATGTCCATTGGCTGCAGAGACCACTTAACATCAGGTGGCCTGCATGCACGTTTGCTATTCTGTTAATATATGTATATAAAAAAGTTATCATGTCCATATGACATTGTGATCCTGCCTGTTGATAATATTGTTTGAAAATAATTTGAATTTTGCCTTTCCGACGAGCGCTGCCACCAGGCATAATTGGGTTATTATTTCACCATATTGATAAGGTCTAGACTCTATACTAAGTACTCTAGCATGTTCTTTTAAATTTCGGTTTATTTTAAAATTACAAAATCAGAATATGTAATTGATATAAATATAAAATATAATTAAAGGACGGGTCGTTAGCAACCCATATGGTGTCATACGGTCTGTCGTTCAGAGTATCCTGAATTCGATTCTCAGTAGGGCACTAATTTGAATGATTAATTAAGATTTCTGTACTTGGTCTCGGTTTTGTGTGCTTTTTTCTGTGTTTACACATGGCACCCAACGACACAGGGAAACTTAGTGTAGGGCTAAAAGTGTTTTAGTAACAGAATAGCAAACCAGCATGCAGGACACCTGATGTTAAGTGGTCACTGCAGCCGAGCCTTCGACGTGAGACTACTACCCTCATGTGAATCGTTATTATTCATTTATTTATTATCTAATAGATAACGGACTCTAACCTTCATGTCCTAATTTGCACATGGCCTATGTTTTTTTACTCTTGCTTAGATAGTAAGAAATGCGACAATGACTATATAGTCTTTAATAAATTTGACATCTGATTACAGTGTGATTTTATTGAAAATAATTTATGGCATGATAACGTAATTATATCAATTTATAATAAGAATGTAATCATTAAAATCGTCGTCCATTTTTCTTCACCTAAAAATTTATTGCAAGCAGTCGTAATGAATAATGTATAAAATTACCCAGAATATTATTTTACATACATTAAAATATTGAATGAGGGTGAAAAACATCATGTCTTTCTGCAGCTATAAATCTTACAACCTTATGTTTGTCAAATATTTCACTATCGTACTAGGTAATAACACGTCATGGTTAAGGTTCAACGATTGTCCTACGATTGAGTTTCGATTTTGTTTGTTGAATTGGGCCGCCTGGAGCAGAGAGGCTGTATGCGTGCGCAGCACCGGAGCAAAATGCGAGCGACCGCGGCAGTCGGCATGAGGCGCGCGCGGAGTGTCACCGGGCCCTTGCGGCGAGCGCACCCTGCCTCCGGGGCCACCTGGAATGTCCAGGTACATCTTTTACTATCTGATACTCACATTTCACGTTCCCGTTATTGTACAACTACTGCTGCACCTGCTACTGCGTTCACTTTCATTCATGCTGCTTTGTCAGCACGATAGACCTTTTATTTTAATGAAATGCAAAATTAAAAAATGTGTATATGACCATCGGATCTGAAGATTCAACAGTTGGCTGAAGACTTGTTGCGCACGCAACTTACTCTTATGAATATATTAAAACTATTATCGTCCGCATAAGTGACGGGTGAATGGAAATTGAAACGATCATTATTATTTATCTCTGGTCATACACTCATACAATGCGTAAACAACAAAAGGATCTTCGAAATAATTCTTTATACACTCATGATTGAACTGAAATAGTATTGACTATCTTTACTTCAATCATAATATTTTAATGCAACTTCTTCAACGCACTTCGTACCGCTCATCAAATATAAAGACAAATAAAGTTTTTTTTAGATAGAAGTAAATATTGTGCTATGTTAAGCTCCTTGCCATTCTTACAACACCATTCAACTAACGAATTTATGACATTTTGAAATAGATCTACATCCCCCAAGTTTTTTTAAATTTATGTAATTTCAAACCATAATGGATAGGAATAAGAAATGTTTTGTTGAAGATCGTTTACGAATATGTCAAACAGGCTTAGAGTCTATCCCTATTGAAGTCTTGAGCGTATTTTGCAAGGCCCAAGAGTAAACTCATTACAACAAAAAACATACAGTGAGGTAAAATTTAAGTCATTTGTGTAGTTCTATGTACTAGTTCTATGTGAGGTTAGATGAAGATGTCTATGGGCTGCAGCAAATTAATTATCATTAATTAGTAATACGCACATAAATAATATTTCGAGAAATAGAGACTCGTGCCGGGATTCGAAACTCGACCACCCGAGTTTCTTAACTATTAGGCTGTCACCCATTATGATATTAATTATAAACTCATTTATCGTATAACCAATCTCAATTAAGACTCGAGATAGAGAGGACAAAAATCCTAACCGAAACTGATATTTTGCGGTCCCTAGAACTAAGAGAAAATGTCACTAGTAGTTTTTTTTTAATATGCTTATAAACCATAACTACTTTATCAATTTTTCAGGTGGTCCGGGGAAAGATGAGTTCAAAATGTCTTTGGCACGCTTGCCGCGCGCTCTCTGCAGGCTTGTTGCTAATGCTCCTTGGAACAGCTATGGCGATAATAGGTTAATTTTCATTTTACAGTATTGTAGTAATAAATAATCAACATCGAGCTTCCATAAGTCGATTACTGTAGCTTATGTTTTGATTAATTCACTCGCGTTAACATTGAAAGAGAACATCATGTTCTCAAAGGTATGTGAAGTCCGCAAATCGACACTTGGCCAGTGTCATTTAACTAGTATAAAAAAATTTACTAGTACCAAATTTTGTAATTAAGAATATCTCACATACAAACATATATATAGGAAATTTACAGAGGTGTTTTGTTAATTATGAGATATTTAAGTTATGGAATACTCATGTATTCATTATTTCTGTTATCTTTTTACACTTTTACAATCATTTTACAATAAATAAAAATTAAAATTATAGATTTACCTCTATGAGGAACTATTTGTACGAGTACAATGAAATAATGTCAGGAGGGGGAATGTTACGTGTAGGCGCTCACAAGCAGATGTGTCCGGCTGGCAGCATCCGGCCGCAACTGTAAATATGCCAGACATACTCGTAAATCTATATGTGAATCCAATTTCAAAACATGTTACAAATGTAACGTTAACATCAACTAAATAAGAGAGTTTCAAACATGTGTATACGTCTATATTAAATTAACATTTACTTTGCAATTACTTTTTCTTTAAACAGACATGTGTCTGTAAATTTCAATGAAGGAGATACTTAACGGATTATTATAATTCAAGAGATTCGTCAACTTGTTAAATGTTAGGTACTAGCTGGTATATAACTGTTACTGAGTCAAAATACTCCTAGTTTTCGTGAAATTAATGAAACATTAATGTTTGCTTCCGAATAATTCTAAATGTTTCAGGATACTACGCAGACACGCTGTCAGTCGCACAAGAGGTACGTGGCAATGCCACGATATCAGTCAAAGACGAAGCCCGCGGCTTTCATCTCAACAACCTGTCGTATGCCGGCCCCATTGTTATGGGCTTCGGAGGTATGAAAATTACTAGGGTATAACGTACTTTAAAGTATTACTAAAAACAAATACCTAACTTTTTAAGAAATATCGACAAAACCGTATCTTTATACTTCATTTAAATGAAATTATCTAATTGAATCTGCTAATAATTTCCAAATCTGCAATAAAAATATTAACCGAAGATAAATCCACAATCAAATATAACAATGACAGAAGTAAAAGCTTGTGCTTACATTAATGACTTATTTAATTGATAATATATCGTATAACTTCTCAAATTAAAAAAAATACACGTTAGAGAGGGATTAGACCATTTCCAATTTTGCGTATGACCAATACAAATATCTCGTACATGAGGTAGTGACAAAGTGGAAAGTTTGACGATGTTCAAATAAAAAATGGGTTATACTATTAGCATAATATATTTCTTTAACATTAAGTGAGGTCATGTCAAATTTTTTGAATACATTATTACATATTGTTAAAATTACACTTACATTACATATTCGAGTATTTATAGAATTAATTACACTTAGAGTAAAATCGCCTATTGATGTTTGGTGAAATACTACTATGTAGTACAAAATTTTAATGGACAAATCAAAGGTATTCAATAATGGCTTATTGTAAATATTTTGTTATAAAATGCCTTTTATTACATGTTTCAACATTCTTTATGATATATAATTACACCGTAAATAAAAATTGCACTTGGCCATAACAAACAGTGTACACACTTAATACATTTATTAGTACTAGTGAACGCAAAGCGAAGCGTTTATTTTATCTAAACGCATTGTTAACATGGCGGTTTACGTGTAGTTAGGCAGACGACACTGGACGGGAGGCATTCCAACGTAGTACTCAGGAGTAGCACATCCACACACAATCTCAGGTGTTGATGTCCATGGGCTGCAGAGACCACTTAACATCAGATGGCCTGCATGCTCGTTTGCTATTTATATTTATATAAAGAAAAAAAGACCTTACTCACCCTTCCGGCAAGTCTTACAAAGAAAGCAAAAAAGGCAAAAATGCTTAATTTAGAAGTGTCATATTCTCTGTTTTTTTTCATTCTAACAGAATAACAAACGAGCATGCAGGGCACCTTGTGTTAAATGGTCACTGCAGCCCATGAACATCCACATCAATCCACATCAAACCTCAACTAGGACGAAAGTCTATCTGAGGTCGTACGTGGATGCGTTGCTACTCATGAGGACTAAGTTGGAATGCCTCTTGTCCGGTGTTTTCTGTCTAACCACACCCTTCAAACCAAAACACAGCAATTTTCACACTGCTGCTTTACGGCAGAAATAGGACTGGGCCACCATCAAAATTTAATTAAAATAAATAAATAAATTTAATTTCAGGATTTATAGTAGTCGCGGCTTGTGTGATGACATTCGAGGCGCGGGACAGCGCGGCGAAGGTGACGCCGGCGCGGCCGCAAGCACTGCCACGGCCTATACCGCGCCGTGGCCCGCCTTGCGCCGCACCCGCCCGCATCGACCAACTCGGCGTCTATCGCCTGCCTAACGTATTACCTCTACCACACTCGCTCCCTCTAGCACCTCCGCACCGGATTCGACCGCCCCACGCTTGTAGCAGGTATGCGCTTTAAATCATTTAAAGTCATAAAACATTAATTCTATTCAATATACTTTTCAATACCTCTCCCGTTACTTAAATAATTTAGTGAGTTCGTAAAGTATATAAATTTATATTATATGTTTTACGAGCGCACATATCGTTGACATGCTACCAACTTAGTACCAACTTTAATGAAAGTTCCGTATACAAATTTTAGCTAGATTAGTACTCAGGCATGTCAAAGGAAATCTTAGAGACTAACATTGCGTACGAGATCGATATGTATTAAGTTACAGGATTCATACAAACGGTATTTGCAACATTGCTTTTCGTACATTGACCATCTTAGACTATCATCAAAAATACACGTAGACAAGCGGCTTGTAATCCAGCATTGGACTCGCAGGCTTCTTGACGAGATAGGGCAGTGAGGTTATATGGCACAGAACCAGTGGTGAGAAGGCTAAGGATCGGGCACGATTCGGCTCTGCACCAGACTTGCGTAGCGGCAGCGGGAGAGCTACGCTGCCGGTCAGTGCGCTACGTAGGCCTCTACGACGCTACGCGCTCTCCGTAGACGAACCCCCACAATCAGCAGTAAGGTAAAATGCAACTTCACTTCATTCTCATTTTCTTTTTTGTGCTATTTTCTTTTCTTATTATACTTTGTATTATTATACTTATTCTTCATACTTAGAAATTCGTAAGCATGTGCATTTTAAGTGCAAGTTATTCTTAATTAATTTAATCGTAACGGTGCTAATGCAGTCTGTACTAATTTAATAATATATTTTAAAGTCAAATACTAAAGTAAAACTCAACTATATTTATGATATTAGGATTAAGGTAACTTAGAGATTTTATTTAATTTAAAAATAAAATTAGAAAGATTACTAATGTCCTGCCTTATATAGGCATCCAATATAATACTTATAATATTTATTAAATTACTTACTATCCTTCTATTTAGTAATATTTTTTTTAAATAAATTTATGTATGTTTATTTTTTAAATAATTATATGCAAGGTCATTTTAAAATCTTTTATGAAAAATAAATAGGTATTTAGGAATAAAATTCAAATAATTAGGTGGTTGTATAAACTGTTTCTTTTGATTTGTGGATAGCAACTATAACTCGTTAGCGTAACAATATACTAACCGAAGGGGATATTAAATAATCTGCTGAATATTAATAAATTATACAGTAATTACGAATATAAGTACGAATTAAATTCAATACATATCAGTCTATTTTATAACTACAAGTTAAATCTGTTTGTGCATTCTAATAATAAAGCTATGCAAAGATTGTTAAATAAAGAGGTTATAACGATAACTCTTTGTATTTCACCCAAAAGTTATAGAAAAAATTGTGTTAAAATTTGTGTATTTGTTTTGTATATTTGACCTGACACAATTTTTCTACCATTAACAATGATAAAAAAGGAGATTTGAGAGGATGGATGCAAGAAGAGTAACGAAAGAGATTTACATAGGAGAACTGAATGGCTATGTCCTAGACGTATGTACCTACAAGGACCATACTGGCGACCTAATGTTAAACGGCCAAATTAGGAGTGGTAACCGAAGAGCATACATAAAACTATTGATGACAGTTGAAGAAGCGAAAGAAGTATGTATGAACCGTAGCATTTGGCGGCCTTTGGTCTCTGCCTACCCCACCGGGCGACAGGTCGGAGTTTATGTAATAATGATAGTTACATAGTTTACTTAAATATTTGAAATCAGCTATCCCTAAACGCAGTGCTAGCGCCGCGGAGTCTGAGTGTGGATCGCAGTCATCATTGGCTCTGGACCTACACGCGAGCGGTGCGTGTGCGGGCGTCACGTTGCGTGTCCGCGACAACACGCGCCGCCGCCCATTGGCCCGGCAACAACGCTTACGCGAAGACACCATACATCGTAAGGCCCGTTCAAATTACAGACACTAAGCATATGTTGTAGCTTGGTATTACGGATATTTTAAAGGGGATTATCTTGTTTTTATACACAGTCCGTAATGGAAAACAAAATCATACTGTACTCGTATTTGGTAGTTTAGACATGATGGGTTGGGTTAGATTTTGCAGTTTGCCATATTTCAGGAGCAGCACCTTTATGATTTTTTAATTGTTAATCCTATTCATTTCCAAGAATAATGGATTTTCAAATGTAAAGAACCCACATATCTCCTGAACGAAAACCTTGTCCAGCAGTAGATCAATAATGGGCTTATAATAATAAAAAAATACTTTCAAGTCTTGTATACGAGTACACAAGATTATGGGCCACTCGCTTATGAGTATTATTGGATAGCTTAAATATGGATAATAGCTTAATAATGGATATCTGGAAATATTTTATTTATATTTTTTTCTAAATATTTGTAGTTGGTAAAAATATTTAATTATTGTTATATGTATATAATTTTTTTCTAATGTGTTGGGGGAAGAACTTTAAATAAATAAGATAATAATAATATAATGGACACATAATATGTCCCATGGATAAAAATGAGTAGTCAGAATTGGACAGAAAATGTTCTTATATTTATTGCAGTTTTGAATATCTGATCCGTTTAACAATACCTACTCTATATTTTTTACACCCAACAATAATGAAAACAATTATTATTTTTATATTCATCTAAATTTTAAATCGGAACATCTAATACAATGATTAAACTACAATACATTTCAAACTAAACCGAATTATTTGTATTTTTACCTAACAATGAAAATTTTTCATAAATGGCATGACAACGTTAACAAAATATGGCGACATGGCCACTCAACAAAAATATTTATTAGTAATAATTATTAAATGGACAAAACATTTGTAAATTGATAATCTTACACATCTTGCGTTTTTTGCTTTTTTAAATATTTTATTGGATAAAACGTCATTTTAGTAGTAAGATCCAAGAGCAGAATTACGTTTCCACGCGTGCGTGCGTGAAAGTGTGATGTCAATATTTTATTTACAGTAAGTTTACTGTAGTTCAATCTGCCTCGTTTTCGCCTTCCAGACTAGAAATCTAGGCGTATAAATAATCAAGGATTTCCTATTCCTGTAAACTATTTTTTGTAATAGGTATGTATAGGTCTTATAGACATAGGTCTTATGTCTAAAGCTCGCCTGAGGCGCCACCACCGCTGACCTATTTTTGCCGTAAAGCAGCAATCTAAAAACTGCTCTTTCGGTTTTAAGGGTGCGGTTAGGTAGAAGACACTGAACAGGAGACGTTCCACCTTAGTGCTCAGGAGTAGCAACGCATCCACACACAACCTCAGATAGGACTTCCGTTCTAGTTGGATTGATGTGGTTGTCCGTGGGCTGTAATGACCACTTTACATCAGACGGCCTGCATGTTCGTTTCATATATTATTACTACTACTACTAATACTATTCTGTTCATGTATTTAAAAGAAACTCTGACAATTGTAACGGTAACGGCGACCAAAATTCCACAGCCAAAAATTCAAAAACGTGTAGATCCGCAGGATTGTCGTAATTTTGATTTAAAAAGAAATATAGTAGTAATCAGAATTTATATTTATATTATATTTAAATACTATTTTCTATATTTATTAGATACGAGCTAAACCCGACCACTGTTCGCTGTGGCGTTGTTGAATGCAATAATCAAAATAAACTAACCCGCATTTTGTTTTTCGAAAACAGACAATTAAATAATTAAAAAAAAACATATACTATTCAATTTACAACATTCAGTATGATATCAAAATATCATTAAAAAAATGCTTTTTCCAAAATTTTTTATTGATATCACTAAAGCTCGTCAATAACTTCTAAACAAAAAAAGAAAAAGAAAATCGGTAGACAAACCGAGGAGAAAAAAAGGTCTGAACTCTTTTTTATTTGCTTATTTATATATTGATAATAATTTATCATACTTTTACTCATTATCTCATTATTTTAATCATATTTGAATACATATATTTATAGCTAGGTATAATCATCAACGCATTATTATGCCATTACTGAGGAATGGTCTCTTCTCAGAAGAGAGTTTTGGAAGCCTACGCAGTCGGCTGCTGTAGCCCATTCTCTGCCTGGCCAATACTGACCAAGACCAGTACTGACTACGCGACAGTCACCCCTACTGAGGCAAGCTAGGGAACTCCGCTATAGGAATCGAACCAAAGACCCACCGAACGGGATACCGGCATGTTGACAACAGTGAAAATACGTGTCGTCACAATTGTCTTAACACTTATGAAGAGTATAACCAACAAAATGAGCGTCTTTTGTTTTCATTAGCGGGACAAAAGGGTACACAAAACTAAATCGTAAAAAAAATCAAACAACGGAATCCAAAAACTAAGTAGCCTAGAACCGTCTTCTATAAATTTCGCATCGTATGGTCATAGTCCCACGATCAGTCCTTGGTACGTTGGTACGTGATTGAGCCTCAAAAAAAAGTTATTTAATTATATGTACTTTTAGATTGCGAAATTTTCTAGCACGAAAGCGGTCGCAACTTCTGACGAATCAGAGTCACAAAAATGGACCCGTGCTTCTAAAATGGCTCCAATAAATAAAGAACATTTTGAAATAATCCATTAACAGTAAATATGTTTTCAGCGTCATCAGGTGAAAGTGTCATGAATATTAACACCACAGAAGATTCTTCATTAAGGTAAGGATTAATTTTATTATTATATGAAGTTTATTAAGAACCAAAAAGTTTAGAATCTAGCCAGACTACTAATAACAATTGTTATTCTTCGCTTATTTGAATTTTCATGTATAAATTACAACTAATTGTACTTTCTAACGTATTGTACGTAATCGTAATATGCTTGAAATTAAAGCTTGAATTTGTGCTTCATTATATGAAACACGATAAAATGTATCTTTTTCGTTCGTTCAGTAAAAGCAAGTAGTAGTAGTAAGTTGCGTCCACTCCCTTGACATACTCGTATGTATGTCATACACTTACTTGACATTTAAACGAATCTATTAAATCATTCACCAAAATCGGCCCAGGTGATAACAAATATAATACCCACATACACTGCTAAAACCATAACCTATCGTTTTCGGCTTTGCCGGTAGGGGGATAAACACTTACGTGTATTGCATCTACTATGTCTCATTTAAGAAACAACGATGAAGAGTTGAAAGAAGCCGTGGAAGGAGAGCATTTAACAGTGGAACAGGAAATACGCGCGAGCAGTGCTCCACCGCCGTCACACACGTCACCATCAATTTCCCCACAACCAGTGGTCTCACCGCCACGTTCACCATCAACACAGCCACTAGATACCTGCATATTAATAGAGGAAAATGAAAACCAGAGCGACAGTTCGCCACCACCTAACGTGTAAAATTTCGTGTCAAGACCGTATGAGGCTCAAACTAATGCTTTTAACAGTATTTTAATTATGAAATGCCAATTACATGAGGTCCTTATTAACTGCAATGGATACATTCTGACGATATTTATACACTAGTTAGGCTACCTTTCTAACTCGTGTGCTCAAGTTAACTTTTAACATTTAGCACTATAATACTCTATACTATATTTTCATACATACATAGTCAAGTATGTAAATTGTGACATGTAGTGCGTTTTGTTAATGATTGTTGTTATTAGTTGTAGTGTATATCGTTGCCATATTTGTATCTTTATTGAATATTGAATGGAAAGTACTACTAGATCAGACTGGCTTGATAAATATGCTTATGAGTATGTATAGCAATAAATCCCTGCATCGCTCGCAGCTTATGGATACAAATTACACAGTACAATACATGTAGCTGGTAATTAGTGATAAGCATGACTAACGAATGTTTTTTTGCAGTAGCTCCAAAAATTAACATGCCGCTTATTTTTTAGAATCCCTTTTAAATTATAAAAGACTGATAAAAGCGAATTTTGTAAAAAGATTAACAAAACATAATTTTTATTACTGATAAAAATATAATGACGTTACGTTAAACATGAAAGGGAATGCATAGTGAGTACATAAAAGTATAAAATATGTACAGAAAATATCTTTAAAAAATATGTTACTAAAACAGAACATACTATTAGTAAGTAGTCACAATAACGTGTACTTAGTAACATAGATCTTGTCCATTACTATAATGCCGTTCAACATAGATATTCCTAAATTATATTTTTTTTTAATATATTAGTCACTATACCGCTACTCTATGCAAAAGTAAGGTAAATTTTGCACTATTACGAAGTTCTTGTACATTTGATATAAATAGTTTCAATGATCGCAAGACTAAAATTAGAAACAAACGCATTAGGTATTCAAAAGAAGATGAAATTGCTTATTCAATAAAAGAGACCAGAACCATGGTTCTTAATAAACACTACAAAACTCTGTCTGTAGTCAAAGAAAACCCACAAATTTAAAGTATCAAGTAAAAAAGATCGCATAAAATATGAAAGTAAATGGCAAGTAAACATAATATAAAAGATTTTTAAAATAAACGCATAGGTATAATATGCTGTACCTGTGCATGCTATATCTAGTTATAAACGTGGATTACAATGTATTGTGTAAACTTTCATTATCCTTTTTTTTGTGCTAGCATTTACCTCTTCTTGTACACTACTCGTAAAAGTAGATATTGTTTGTAAAATATTTCAATTTCATCATAAATATCAACCCATTATTTTCACACTACTGGGCACAGGTCTTCACTCAGGGATGAGAGTGTTTAGGCTATAGTCCATTACACTGAGCAGGCGCGGATCGGCGGACTTCACATGCCTTTGAACATTGTGGAGAACTCTCAGCCGTGAAGGATTTTTCAGCAGTTCGCAATGTTTTCCTTCACAGTAAAGCGAGTAATAATTAATTTTTAATACGCATATAATTTATAAATAAAAATTTCGAAACATGAGAGGTGTGTGTCGGTATTTGAACCTCACCACAACCCACCAGTGCGGGAGGTCGAGACCATTAGGCTACCACTACTCAAGTATCACATACTAAACTGGAAAATCTTTTCGCTTTATGAATACCATCAGTAGTTTTATCTACGTATTAGCGAGCTCACTTTTATTTTATATTCAATCTCAATATGACCACTCTGAACTGTACTGCGTTATACTGTGTTTTTGTGAATGGTACAATGAAAAACTATCTTCACTATACCATTTAAGATTATCCAGTGTAAGCGTTGATTGCCTCGATCTCTTATTCACTCAAAGTCACGAGAGATGAAGAGTCGCTTAAGCGTTCGCGAGGGATAAGAGAATGGTTTTTTTTTCACAGTTTAAATTAAGTCTATATGACTGTTTGTTAAACAAATAACAAAATAAGGGTTTTTATTGTAATAGCCGATTAATGAGGCCATCCTAATAAGTTCTGTAATTTAGTCTGAATTATTTAGTGTTATTTATATTTGATTTTATCAACTAATCGTTTATTTTTATTTAAATATTAGCTTATGCAAGTTTACTTTTTTATATTAAGTATAAGGTTAAGTTTATTTCCGCAGTAGAGTTTGTTAGAAAATAACTTTAGTTGACTGTATTTTACAGAACTTTATCGAAAGTCTCGCTATGTTAATAGAATGTATAAATTCTTTATACCTATATCTAAGAAGTTGTTGAAGATTTATGAAGGCTCATGGTCTTACCTGACTGATTCGCCAATTTGTATGTAAACTATATACAATCTTAAAAGTTTTGTAACGGTAGAAATTATATTACATGTTTCTTTTATAAGTCATGTTGTATTATATGTATAACGTAAGCATAATAATACGTAGATCTCAATCCAAATGGTTGTTGTGATGTCTATTAAATTTGTTATTATAGTTTGTTTTTTTGTATC